>VZTM01025188.1:127772-138771 GCA_013400555.1 Jacana jacana
TGAGCCAGCACTGTGCCCTCATGGCCAAGAAGGCCAATGGCATCCTGGGGTGTATTAGAAGGGTGGTTAGTATGTCATGAGAGGTTCTCCTCCCCCTCTACTCTACCCTGGTGAGACCCCATCTGGAATATTGTGTCCAGTTCTGGGCCCCTCAGTTCAAGAAGGACAGGGAACTGCTTGAGAGAGTCCAGGGCAGGGCTACCAAGATGATTAAGGGAGTGGAGCATCTCCCATACGAGGAAAGGCTGAGGGAGCTGGGTCTCTTTAGCTTGGAGAAGAGGATACTGAGGGGTGACCTTATTAACGTTTATAAATATGTAAAGGGTGAGTGTCAGGAGGATGGAGCCAGGCTCTTCTCAGTAACATCCAATGATAGGACAAGGGGCAATGGGTGCAAGCTGGAACACAGGAGATTCCAGTTGAATATAAGGAAAAATTTCTTCACAGTGAGGGTGACTGAACACTGGAATGGGCTGCCCAGGCAGGTTGTGGAGTCTCCTTCTCTGGAGACATTCAAAGCTCGCCTGGATGCATTCCTGAGTGATCAGATCTAGGTGTTCCTGCTCCTGCAGGGGGATTGGACTACATGAGCTTTCAAGGGCCCTTCCAATCCCTGATATTTTGTGATTCTATCTGCATTACAGGAGTTCCCCATGGGAATTAAGAAAAGAGAACATGCCATCCAGGGGCTGAGTCGCATGATCAACTCTCTGTATCTTCACCAGTTATCGCATTCAGCTGGACCAGCAAGTGTTGGATGCTCAGTCCTAGCCCCAGGTCACTGCACACACAGCGCACAGTAGAAATGCCAGAAGTTCCTGGGTCACACGTGACAGGAGCCTAGAGGAAGGGGAGGTGATCCTACAAAACTCTTCTGGTCCTGCAGGTGCTGGACAGCCAGGGCTGTCCCCCCTGTCCCTGTGTGTCTCCACACAGCCCAGCCCACAGGCTGATGGCTCAGCAGCGTAGAGAGCAGTGTGGAGGAGAGACCTGCAGAAGAGCTGCCTGCATAGCTGTCCTGCAGCTGGCAGCCTTCCCACCTGCCCACACCTGCCTGGACAGAGCCCCCTAGTTGTACCGGGGGCCACCTCCTCCACCAGTTTCTCTAGGAGGCTGATCTTTGCTAAGATAGAGATGGGGACAGCTTCATCCCCTTGCCTCGCACCAGTGGCATCCACTCCTCCTCAATGGCCGCAAGGCAGAGGGACAGCCCCGGCCTTGCTGCAGCTGGGTACTCACTCACACCCACGCCACAGCCTGCTCCCACCACGCTGCCACGCAGGATTGTTCAGTGAGGCGGTTTTAGGCCCGAAAGCACTAATCTGCCACACTCGGTCCTTCACACGGCCACGAGTGTGTCGCTGCAGTAAATGGCACAGGAGGAGCGGGGCCGCTGCCCGCCGGCCGGAGAAGCAACAGGCCTAGCGCTCCCCACGGCCGCCGGCCCCAGCGGACACGGCGTCGCCGCAGTCACCAGGCAACCGCGCCGGCGGGACGCGGTGTTGCCATGGCGACCGCAGCCGCCACGCCAATGGCGCAGCGCCGAGCACGGGAAGCGTGGGGTCAGCTGTGGGGTCTACCTGCGGGCCGGACCCACGCGTGGGGACAGCCAGGCCCACAGTGCGACAGCGGCACAGGCCTGATCCCAGCTCGCGCGGCTACGACACAGAACGCTGTCCGGTGTCCAAAAGATGGCGGAGATGAGGTCCTTGCCCGAGGCTGGGAGTGTGTGGCAGCTCCGCGCCCCTGCCACCACACAGGCTGCCACCTCAGCAGCGCCGACCCCTAAGGTCGCCTCCTTCCCCTCTCCCTCAAGGGGCCCTCCAGGCTTCTCCATGCTTTCCTCTGTGAGCCTGTCAGCCCCGGGGCAGCACCAGTGGCTGGGCATGCAGTCACCAAGGGTCCCACCATTCCGTCACCAAGTGTTGCACCACCAAAACCCATTCCCCGCCTGGCTGGGGTCCGCTGCACATACCTGAGTTCCCTCCTGTGAAGCACCGGGGCAGGAAAAGAAAATGCCGTTTGCTGTAACAGCTTCTGCAAGAAAATAGCTCTGAAATAGTGTTTCCTGGCAGAAAGTCCTCTGCAAATGGCAAAGGTAAAGCACAAAATGACCTTAGAGAAGGCACCAAAGAGATCAGCAATAGTCTGGAAATGCTTCTGTCTATCTATAGACATAGCAATCAAGTACCTCGGAGACCATGAATGGAAGGTGAGAGGGCGACATTTTTCCTTTAGAAAGAAAAACATACTTTTTCCTTACCCCTGGCTGCCGGGGTTGTGCTGAGAAAGATCAATTCACTGACTTTTTTCCTGCGGTCTTTAAAAAAAGAAAAAGTTAAAATGCACAGAGATGGGTTTGTTTTTTTCCCCTTTACCCACTACTATTGAGTCTAGTGAAAAGAATGAAGCCTTTGTCAATACACTCAAGGCTCAGACAGCAATAGATTTTATTTGAAATTCAGTATTACCATCTTTACTTCAGCGTTGCGGTGCATGGTTATTTACCTACCTATTGTTTGCAGAGACCTGATTTTATGTAGCCTAAGTGTTACAATTGCTGCAGCAGTGCACACAGATTCCTTATTTGAGTTTCTCTTTCTACCTTTTTTTTTCCCCTCTTCTCCCAAGCAAAGCCAGTATGCTCCCGATGTCACCTGGCACACCCAGTATTCCTGTGGCAGCAGGCAAGGTGAAGAAGGATTCTTCTTTTTGTTGCGTCATTCACAGGTCACTACTGACCTGCTCTGTGCAATTTATGATGGCTGTAACATAGCTGTCTGCAAGTCACTGTGACTACAGTCAGGTGATGTCCTTGCAGGTCAGTTATACTCCTGTACTAATATCAAAAGGTGCTTTGGGAAATCTTTCCTGCAAGTCCTTTTCCTTTGACCACCGATATTACACTTGGGGGGATGACTGGTGTGACATTCCCATCTGTGCTTCTACTACCCTCACTTACCCTCTCTCATCCCCAGTAGCATAGTTCTGATAGACACTGATGTGCAAAGAGACTGCGGTCAGGAGTTAATGAATCTGAGTGCAAAGAGAAGCTTTCAAAAGGGGGCAGACATTCAGAGGAAGAAGAGAGCAATCACTCTGCAAGGGCTGAGCGCCTGCAGCGCAAAGGACACAAGACACATGGGCCCCTTTGGCAATCTCAGGCAGTGTCTCTGCAGTCCAGCTTACACAGCTGGGCCCCGTTTATAATTCTGCAAGGATTTTTTTTTTTCCTTTTTCCTTGGTTGGTCGGCTGGTTGTTTTACTTTCAGATCACTTAACAAACAGGAAATAAAGAGGACATCAAACAAAACGACAAACAGAGCTCCACACATTACACCGCTCAGCTGGGAAGCTCAGTGTGAGTTGCTCTGAGGGGTGGGAGGGAGTTACACATCCCTAGCTGTGACCTGTTTTTTCTCAGCCCTTCCCTTTTATGCTATGAAAGGACTTTTTATTTAACCAGCCTGAGGAATCCTTCATTTCAGCTGCCCAAAAGCCAGCCCAGTACTTAATTTAAAACATAAATGGAAAGAAAAGAGAGCGAGAGAGAGTTAATGAGAGGACTACAGCCTTCATTGCCTCTGTGGACCAAGACAGCAGGTTGTGGGAGGCAACTTTTAGCATTCTGAAAACAACAACAAAAGCACCTACATTTTATTGTTCAGTTGCCAGAGTCACCAAATCTTTTATTGATCATTTTATTAGTTCTATATCAGAAACTTCACTTTGGCAAGCACCTCACAGCACTTCTGATCAGAAAAAAAACCCCAAACAAACAAAAACCCAAACAAACTAAACCTTGCTTGCCCACAGCATCGAATCAGCATAAATTAACTAAAATGAAATATTTTTGATGGGGCAAATGCTGCTTATTTAAGATCAGTGCAAATCCCCAGCCTTCCACCTAGTTAGGATTTTTAGCCTCTGCTCTCACATAGTGCTACTCTGCCTTGAATGAGCAGGCACGAGTCATTCCAGCCCATTTCTACTAAAAGAAGAGAGTGGCAGAATTATTCTGATTTTATTTGGAGTTACTTTGATACCAAAAAATTCTCTATCCAAGGTGCTACCTCAGCAGATGGAGCTTTTCCAGTCTCCTCATTTTGGAAACCACTAGAAAAAAAAGTCAGGGGAAGTTAATAAAAGTTTAGTATGTGAATTCTACAGTCACATTTTCCCCATGGTGGGGATGTTGGACTTGATGATCCCAGGGGTCTCTTCCAACCTAAATGATTCTATGATTCTATTCAGCTGCCCAGGGAGGTGGTGGAGTCACCCTCCCTGACTGTGTTTAAGAGTAGATTAGATGTGGTGTTGAGGGATCTGGTGTAGGGGAGAACTTGTAGAGTAGGGCTGGTGGTTGGACTTGATGATCCCAGGGGTCTCTTCCAACCTAAATGATTCTATGATTCTATGTTCCTCTGCTTATTCACCCAGAGAAATATTTGATTAGCAGAGAACTGAACCTTAAGTGACAACTCAAGACTGACCACCCCTGCCATAATCACAAATCACCTCTTTGAAAATGATCTCTGGTGTTACCATCTCATGTCACCATGGACAAAGCAGTCCTTTTCATCTGCACCACAGTCCAGCATCCACATAACCCATACCAACCTGCCACCAACGTTCATAAGAATCCAGCCCACAACAGGACATGAAAACAGGGGTATTAATGAAATACTCTCATTTATGGAATAACTTGTGATTTCTATGCATATACAGAGATACACAGGAAAAGGACTTAGAGTTGAAAAAAAAAACATTGCTTTTTTTCAAAATAGATGTTGCTGTTCCCTCTCTAGGTATGAGACACATGGCTGGCAAAGCAGGAATACTTAAGCTCTTGCTAAGCACTAGGGTTTGTATTTCTGAGGGATTTACTTGGCTGAAGCAGCCAAAGGGATTGTGCTACCATTGCATTTGACTGAGATTTGCAGGAGCCCAAATCAACTGCAACTGATCCGAAGCTGAGGATGGGGATCAAATTTAAGGGTCTGGGTTCATCTTTGGTAAGTTTTGAAAGGGTGTTTCTCAAACACAGAGCAGAAATCTACATGAGCCACACATGTCTCCCCTGCACCTTCCCCACTCATCCTGCTTCATGTGGGCTCCTTCCTAGCCGTACAGCTGAATCTGTGGAAAGAGGAAAAGACTACTCACACAACTCCCAGACCAACAAGAAGCAGGATGTGTTGGAAACATCACAAGAGGTCTGCTCCCAGAAGATCTCAACAGTCTCACAAGTTCATATTGCTCAGGTACATTTCAGATAGACAGCATGGAATGTGCAATAATACCAAGGAAAGGAGGTGGTACAAGCCCTCCCTGCCCTCTTTGCCTTCAGCAGCCAGCCATCTGCCTGACTGGTGGTACCACTGGGAGTCCACGTTAGACAACTGCTTCCCCTTTTCCAGTTCTGGTTTTCCTGGTCCAAAACTACTGTCAGAGCACAAGCACATTTGCTAATGCAGGGAAAAGCAGAGTGCATGGAAATGTGTTCTGTGCTTTTCAGGTTCCAATTGCCACATCTTTTGAGTTAGCTTTAAACTTCAGGTTAATGATAGCAATTAAATAAGCCAGCCCTATTACAAGTGCAGCATCTTGATCTATTAAATTTGTAAATCTATACTTAACATTGTTCTTCAGTCATAAATACCTCTCTGTATATTTCAAGCACATAAAGCATAATTTGCCAGGGCAGGAATGACTTAATATGACTTAATATTCAGCCTCAGCAGAGCTAAAGGCAGAACAAGGTGTGATGCTGGGTTGCAGTCACATCTTCCACCTGAAACTGCACCACAGCATTTAGAGCCAGAATCTGTGACAAGCTTTTCTAAACTACTTCTGAGCAGCAAATATGTTAACAGCGTCTCATCAGAGAGATCCGAGAACACAGGCGAAGTACGAGCCCAGAGTAACTGCAGCACAACATCACAGCATGCAGGCAACAGAGAGTATTCATAGCCTTACCTGCACTTACTAGCAACACTAGAAAACTTCAAGGGTGCTTTTGGGAGGTTTGGTACACCCCAGGCTGCCATGCTGCTGTTCTCGATTCTCTAAACTCACACTGACTTCTCAATCCAGCTTCTTGTGAAGGTGGGCAAACCACCTGGGCATGAGTGAAAGCAGGCTTCACCTCGCTGTGGAAGAAGTGCAACCTCTGTAGCACAAGAATATGACACAGATATCTGAAAATGCTTTGATATGCTGCTCCATCTTCAGGACAACCTGACTGGAACTATATGTAGGCAGGCAGTCTTGTCTTACCATGTGCTCCAGGCAAGTTATCTGTCAGAGCTTCCTTGCATTTGCAACATCTTTAAGGGATTCTGCAGCACTGAGACTAGTAACGGAGGTAAGGGAGTCAGGATCAGGACAATAATACAATTGAGAAAGAGATCCCCGGTTCGCATTTGTTCTAGGCTTAATGAGCCATATTAGGCATTACAGAAAGCACTGAAGTTAGGTATGGTTATGCCAGAACAAAGCACTGATCTCCCCAGTAAGTTGTATGCAATATTTAATGGCCTAAAGATCTGTAACCTAAGCAAACAGATCTATATCATTACAAATAATTTCTTAGAAGGTTTTAACTAAGCACTCAAATCTGTCATCAACATATATGATGGCCAAAAATTACATTATACCACAGCATTCCTTGCATGTGAAGGGTATTTGCCTTAAATGTAGCCAAACCTAACCCTGAGCAGTGTTTTCTCACTATGGTAGCCCAGTTTTAGGTTTGAATATGATGAAGATTTCTGCATTTCAAAACCTCCTTGAAATCAATGAAGTTACTTGCAGGTAAAGAAATCGGTACAGAAAGATGCTTAATTTGCTGAAATGCAGGTCTGTGGTGCACACTCTGTCAATGTCCTCATCTTCACCGTTTTCCATTCACAGGTTCAATGCCAAGTGGAACAATTGCAAGAATCTACAGGAAAAATAAGGCTAGCTCTCCAGTGTGAGCCCTTGCTGTTACAGGTAAACTAATTATATATAGCTGACATTTCTTTGGCAGCCAAAGCCCAAGAGTACAGAAATTCAGAGTCCTTTTGCTGGTCTGGCTTATTTCACTCAACAGATCTGGTAAACTTTATTAGCAAATGCACTTTTCCCTCAGTAAAAGATGAGTCTATGGAAGGACTGTTTTGTTGGCGTAGCTATGCTGGCAAATCTCTTAAGCAGAGATTGATCCCAACAGAACTTATAGATTAAGGCCAAAGTTCAGAATTATAAATCAGAAACTACTGGATGTCAGCTGAGACCCAGTAGCTGCCTGTGAGCACGTTTTTTACCTGCAGCAAAAGCAACTTGGTAGTTTTAACGCTTTTTATTGTAGCTCAAATTGGTTTGTAGTTGCTGTGAACTACACGAATGTTCACAGGCAACTAACTGCAGTTTTTTCATGCATGGTGGCTTGTTAAACCAAAGTAAAATGACCCAAGCACCTGCAGCACAATCAGGGGCAGGGAATACTGATCTTCCCTCTTCTCACACCTGACACAGACATGAAAAATACACTGGCATGTACTGACAGCAGCTGAAGTACATGTTGTTTGCCATCACTTAAGTTCTATTGAATCTTCAGACCAAGACGAATTTAATCTTTTATTTTGCTGGGTTTTGTAAGTTAAAGCTCTTGCATGTTACAATTTGCTCTGATTTGTTCTGCTAAAGCTGATTATAACTCTCCAGGGACAAAGCCCAAGTCTTTCCCGATGTTTACATCTTACCAAGCACAGTGTAGACAATCAGCAAAGCAGAGATCATCTCAATAAAAGATTGTATACATTTCATTAAATCATTTAAGCACATTTGTAACTGTATGAACAACCTCCAAGTGAAGCAGTGCGGAATTCCATAGCAACGCAAATGACATCAAGGAAAGGAAAGACAGCCTTTGAAAAATGGATAGCCAGAGAGGCCATGGCTTTCAGCCACACTCAGTCCCTTGGTGTAAAATGTAAGCTACACTCAGGCCCTTGAATGTAAAATGCACTGTTCATTCCCCAACGGGTGAAGAAGTGAATAGACAGGAGGCCATTAAATGGGAGGGTGATGCTCTCCTCCACACTGACGTAATTTTTAAACACACAATAGGCTTTCCAATGGGTTCTTAAACTGGGGTAACTCAGGGAGAAATTCTGGGCAGGGTCTTGGCTGGCTGCTGTTGGAAGCAATGATTGGGACAGCCAGTGATGATGGTCAGAGAAAACTCAGTGTCCCAAGAGGTGACACAAGTGACAGCGAGTACCTGTCCCAGCTGTTACAGTCACATGGATTACCAAAGCTTCTTAGCTGTACATACAAATCTGAATCTTGCAAGAGCTTAAATAGTTCCTGACACTGGAAGAGGATGAAGAAAGACAGAAACCCACAGGAGACACCTGAGTGCTGGATTTGCCACTCATTGTGCTGCAGCAAGTACTGCAGTTGCTGCTCCTGAGATGATGTTTTTGCAGTAGCTGCCACTCCACTGGTGCATCCTGTCCTCCCCTGGCAGCAGCCAGCAGGGCATTCCAGGTAATTTGGGATAATGAAAGCACACATCGGGATCATAGCTCTGTGGCCCCAGTGGACTGTTCCCTTTGCCTAAAATAAAAGTCCCCTTCAGCCTGCTGTGCACCCCTGCTGCTGAGCCTGGGCCGCCAAAGCAGCATCCCTCTGACTCAGCCTCCCTCCCTCCCTCATTATGTAGTAGAGGGAACTTTACTTGTGATCCCAACATCCAGCAAAATAAAACTGGTCCCATTTGTTGTCATCAGTTGACAGCAGACATGTGGGAACATAAGGGCAACAGTTTCTATCCACCCTTTAAATAACCTGCAGTTTGATACGTGATGTTGGAAACAACTTCCTATTTCCAAGCATCACTCTGTGCAAAAGACCTTGTCATACAGCAGCACCAGTTATTTCAAGAGTTCATAGTCACGGCTCCTTAACTTGAGTAGGAAAAAAAAGAAAACAAACCTCTTTAATCCCATCCCAGCCCTTGTCAGCTCCACAGGACATCTGTAGCATGAGCACCTCTGCCCTTTTGGTGCAGGTATCCCACCACAGCTGTGCACAAGCCCTAGTCAGGTCCAGACATGGAGAGCAATTGAGGGGATGTGGATCCATGGGCTGAAATGGAGCCCAAACTACCTGGCAGCCTGAGGCTGCTTGCTCTTGTAGGGACACTTGAGGAAGCAGGATCTGCATAACCCAGCTTTCCTCACTCACATGTGCTTGCAAGACTCTTAGGCAGCTGGTTTGCAGGGAAACCGAGTACCCTGTGTCAGCACTGTGGCACACAGGACAGAAGTGTCACAGCTGCGGGCTTAGGGGTGACCAAACCCAAAGTGTTCACCACGCAGCTGCCCAGGAGGGACAGTCTGCACAACAGGGACTCAGCTCTGGTCACTGCAGAAAAGGCTCAGCCAGGAAAACACTCAGTAAAGCTGACTGAAAAATCCTTCAGGCATTTTAAAAAGCACTTATTACTTTTAATATCTGCAGTTCAGATTTTCCTGTCATTACTATTATTATTCCTCTCCTTTAATGAGTAGAAAAGGACAGGGAAGAGCTAAGATGATTCCTGATGTATTTTGTTTCCCTTTAGATATGTAAACCTGTAAACAATTCGAAAGACACCCCTGGTTTTGTTTTCAATACACAATACTCCTGTCACCTCCTCTCAGAAATGTATTTGTGGGAATACTCAACCAGTTCTCATATTGACACTCAGGGCAGACACCTTCCCATTTCAAATTAAAGCAGTCAATAGCCAGCACCTCTGCACACACCTGGGCCTCATCAGTGTGTGGGAGATACTTCTTTCACTCCTATAAATATTTTTCCTGGACTACTGATGTCCCTTACAGATATTGGTTTGCCCTGATGCAGAGCTGTATCACTAAAAAAAAGAAACCCAACAGAGTACAGCTTAAGTCACATTGGCAAAACATTTTTTTCCTGATGCTCATTTTGCCTCAGAGCAATCAAGCCAGTAGTAGAACAAGCAAGTATCTAGTGTAGGGGAGAGCTTGTAGAGTAGGGCTGATGGTTGGACTTGATGATCCCAGGGGTCTCTTCCAACCTAAATGATTCTATGATTCTATGATTCTAAGTCCTTGGGACTGATTTCACCTGTGCTACCAGAGTGTGTAAATACAGCTGTAATAGCAAACCCAAATAGCTCTTAAAAGAGCTGTCATCTAGATGCAAAGATTCAACTCCAGGGTGTTCTATAGAGCAATTGTTTCCAATTGGCTTGGCCAAGGTCCACACATGTATCAGCCAGTAACCAGCTTGTGTGATCCTTGGTCCATCAGCAAAGCTGATCTACTCGCTTACAAGAGCAAACAGCAAGAAAATCACACAAGTCAATGCAGCAGCATAATATTGCTGTGGCAAAGCTTGCCCTTCCCTTCATCTTGCTCTCTACTGATGTTAAAAGAGCACTTACCACTATAAAACATGAGTACCAGAAGAGAGCCAGCATGCTGGATCAGAAGTGCACAACACTTCCCATCTACAAGGTGGGCCACTGCCCATCTACAAGAAGGGCAGAAGGGAAAATCCAGGAAACTATAGACCTGTCAGTCTGACCTCGATACCAGGGAAGATTATGGAACAGATCATCTTGAGTACTATCACTAGCCATGTAATGAGCAGCCAGGGGATCAGGCCTAGTCAGCATGGGTTTATGAAAGGCAGGTCCTGCCTGATGAACCTCATCTCTTTCTACGATAAGATGAACCGATTGTTGGATGGGGGGAAGACAGTGGATATAATATATCTGGACCTTAGAAAAGCATCTGACATTGTCCCCCACCACATTCTCATGGAAAAACTGGCTGCTCATGGCCTGGATGGAGTGTACAATCTGCTGGATCAAGCACTGGCTGGAAGGACGATCCTAAAGAGTGGTGCTTAATGGAGTTAAATCCAGCTGGCGGCCGGTCACAAGTGGTGTTCCTCAGGGCTCAGTATTGGGGCCTTT
>VZTM01025188.1:138827-171975 GCA_013400555.1 Jacana jacana
TGGTGTCCAGTTCTGGGCACCTCAGCATAAGAGAGATATTGAGGTGCTGGAGCGAGTGCAGAGGAGGGCAACGAAGCTGGTGAGAGGCCTGGAGAATAAGGCTTATGAGGATCGATTGAGGGAGTTGGGATTGTTTAGTTTGAGGAAGAGGAGGCTGAGGGGAGACCTCATCCCTCTCTACAACTGCTTGAAAGGGCATTGTAGAGAGGATGGTGCTGGTCTCTTCTCACAGGCAATTAGCGACAGAACAAGAGGGAATGGCTGCAAGCTGCAGCAGGGTAGGGTTAGGCTTGACATTAGGAAAAAATTCTTCACAGAAAGAGTGGTCAGTCAGTGGAATGGGCTGCCCCGGGAGGTGGTGGAGTCACCCTCCCTGACTGTGTTTAAGAGTAGATTAGATGTGGTGTTGAGGGGTAGGGTGTAGGGGAGAACTTGTAGAGTAGGGCTGATGGTTGGACTTGATGATCCCAAGTGTCTCTTCCAACCTATATGATTCTATGATTCTATTCTATGAACAACAGCCTTTCAGCCTGCAGGCTAAGTTTGTAGACGAGGCGTAATGTTTCTGTTGTTCCATGGCATGTCTAAAGAGGTCATTAGTCCATATTTTTTTGAGTATTGGCAGGTCTCTGACTACATAACCCCAAAATTATTTTGGTATGCTACCTGGTTTTGTTCAGTAAGATACCAGATTAGTTATATAGCAGAATTAGTTTCTTTGTAAAAGGAATCCTTTGGGGAGGAGGAAAAAAAATGGAACTCACTTCCACCTTGAGGTTCCTGAGTGTTTTTTTTAAAAGCCTTTATAAAATAAATACAGGGGAGGAAAGGTCTTTGGTGCTCATAGGATGTGAAGGTAACTTTCAAAATAAAGTCAAATCTAACCTATGCATTAATGTCTACCCCAGTTACCAAAGAGCTTGAAGCAATAACACATGAGCAACTGTCCAGTTCTGCTTCTATAATAAGAATCCACACCAACTATTTCTGTGCTCAACGAAGACCTGTAAAGGGAACAGGGCTATTACTCCAGGCATCTGTGAAATACAGTGTTGTCAACCTCTAATACTGAAAAATGTCCCCTGTCAATTCCACATCCCAAAAAAGACAAAGGACCAGGTAAAAATTATGAAATCAAATGCTTGTGGTTATTGTTTTATAGCTTTATAATTTCAATAATCTCATGTACATTGAGGTCAACGTTTTAGGCTTTTATCCACGTTCAGAAATGTAAGAAAAAATATTACAGTTGTCTTGTAGCCACTTGGCTTTTAAGGACAGGGAGAAATACATCACTCTCAAGCTCACAGTTAACTTCCAAGAGAGCTGACAAGGGCAGCAACTGAATGTGACCGGCACCTCTTTTCAGCTGCTGAGGACAGGCGATTCTTGCTGACAGATCACCATCACTTCAGCATATGCGAAGATGGGCCCAAAAGGTTAAGTCCTACAGAAGGAAGTTGAGGAGATTCTGAATGCACAGATGCAATTGCACAGGTCCATTTATTCATCTGCTCTGGTAAAGACTCACCCCTGCAGCTCAATCTGCTAAAGGTTACATCATTACCGTGAGTTATCACCTCTTTCTTAATATCAAAGCACCTCATCCTTGTTACCATATATTCATGTTACTGAAAACCAATGACAAATGCATGCTGTGCCAATAAAGCCAAAAATGCAGTCCTGATAACCAACAAAGGAAGAAATATAACTGGCATAATAGAAAAGAGAGCCAGGCCACTAGTCTGTGCCCATAAGAGGATGCAGAAAAGCAGCCTGGTTCCAAGCTGACTTCAATGAGAGGAAAAAATCAAGGCTGTTAAAATAGATTGTACTTCTTGGTCCTTCAAGCCAAGGGATTGAATGCCAGAATGAAAAAGCAAAAGCAAAAATGTCAGCAATGAGAGCCATATTACAGCCCTGCTTTTAAGGACAAGCTTTGATCCTGTGCTGGGTATGGGGAGGTGAGAGGGCAGAGTGGTGTTCCCATTTCTGAGGCATGATATGCTGCAAGCCTCCTTTGCTCTGAGCAAGCTCCGGATTTGTTCAAGCACAACCCACTGCCAAGCTCAGGACATGGAACAGAACCATACAAGTTTCCCACTATCTTTCTCCAATCTGCCCTTTGTCTTCAGAGAGACTCCTGAATCTATGACCACAAGCAAAGTCAGGACAGTCCTACTGGCTCTGCTGCAACATTTGCCCCAAGACAGAGCCAGTTTAATTTCCTTTACAATCGCATAATATAAATTTCTGTCCCTAGTTAATGGGAAGTGCAGGGAAGGGAGAGGCAGGAAGAGCAACTCTTCATATAAGCAATGCTCCGAGCAGTGTTCCTCACTGTGCTGGTATATGCTGCCCTTCTGCAGCATCAGATGTTCGTTAAATCAAGAGACTTGGCCGTGCTCTCTAGGTTGTTAATAAAGTGTGCTGTGTGGAGCTATGGAGTCCTACTCCAGGCACAACCCAGACTACAAGCTCATCCTTATTGAATTCACTTCCACTGTACTTTGATTTTGTTTGCTCAAGGACTTCCACAATTTCAGGGAAGAAAACTTGTGTAGCACTAAGAGCTCATTGTGACTGTCTTTCTGTCCTCCTGAGTTATCCAAGTTCAAGCTGGACAAACTTGAGAGACAATCTATCTGGTTGCAAACCATTGTATGTACTCCATTGGAACTGCTCCCACTGGAAAAGTCTTAGCTGTGATTCAACTGCCTGTTGAAATTTTGCCTTGATTTTTTGGCCAAAAAGATGAAGGAGCCAAGCTCTTCTATTTTTCTATGAAGGCTTCTTACCACTGGGATTATTCTCATCATTACAACAATAACAGCAGTGTAGTAAAGAACCTTGAGTCTTACAAAAAGCTGTTTTGGACTAATCATCTTTCAGCCATTGGGGAGAGATCTGGTGAAGAAAGCCTGCCACCACTGTGTTCCTTTCCCTGTCCTTACTGGCATTGTGCATTCCTCCTTCCAAACCTTTGCAGAATACCTTGAAGAGGAGCTAGCAAATGGCCAGACTAGTCATCCTCCATCCACCCCCTCCCACACCAAGCTTGGAGCAATGCGGGGGTTTGTTGGCTTCTTGTCGAGCCCTTTGCACCAACTCTAGGCTCACAGCAAGAGCTGACTTTTGCCTCAAATACCAGCTCTAACTAAAAAGGAAAGTAAAAAGTATATTACCCTGCTGTTTCACAGGGAACCAAAGTTAGCACAACATATCATCTCAAGATGAAGTGTTTGCTACCATGGGATCCATCCATCTTCTCTGGGAGGAATAATTTTTGCCAGTCTTACTTGTGTTGGTAAAGGGGCAGCAAAGAGTCTTTTATCTGAAAGCACGTTTCCCCAGAGATCAAAAGTATATTCTTCAGTTTTCAAATCTTCCCTCTTTACCCTCACAGTTCCCATATACGGGAAAAAAATGGCAAAACCTTAGTGAGAGTATATATAAATCACACCAACCACTGATCCTCTTATCCAGTAACCATAACACATCATACATTGAAAGTCTTTCTCTGAGAGAATAAAATAAATTACATTTTGCTTGCCAGCATACTGAACCTTATGTTGGTTATTGTAAATTACTGAAAGCACAAAGGTATAGTCTTTGCTCGCTCTTCCTCAAACATGGAATGTGAACATCAAAGAAGGCGGTTATCAGAAACTGCCCTTTCTCTGCCTCTGCATTTGACAATAGGCTGATCTTCTCCCATCCCTTATCGAGTTAAAAGAAACAGAATTGGACAGACAATTTGAAAAAAACACTTCCTACCAAAGAAAATAAATGATCTTTGTTATAAATAACACCATAACTAAATCGTTTGGCATTAAAATAATTAATTATAGGATAAAAGCTTAAGCAGAGCAAATAAAAGGAAGAAAATGATCCATTCCCTATAAAAGCTTGTTTAACATTCATGTTTTTGAAATTTTTGTCACCTCTGCACTTGATCAAAAAATTTAGTACTATCATCAAAATTCCATTTTTAAGCAGTAAAAGATCATAATTTTGCATGTGAAAACATTAGTCAGGGCAGAATCATCCTACTTCAGGACAATTTTTTTGTTGGCCTCTTTTTTTATCAGAATTGAGGCAAGCTTGGTTCCTACTCTAAAGAAAGGATAATGGACATCAAGTCACCAAGTTGCTGTCAAGGGATTCTTTTAAAACAAAATGACACTTTTTACAGTTTTCACTGAAAAAAAAACCATGACAATCTGTCTCTTTCTCCCTAAGAAAAAATGTCTTATGAACATCACCACCACGTGTGTTTTTCCCATTCAGACTCACAGATCTATTTCAATTCCAGGGGTTTCACAAAGCCACTCACCATTGTACCCGTTGTACCATTGGGGGATTGGACTAGATGATCTTTTGAGATCCCTTCATAGAATCATAGAATCATAGAATCATTTAGGTTGGAAGAGACCCCTGGGATCATCAAGTCCAACCATCAGCCCTACTCTACAAGTTCTCCCCTACACTAGATCCCTCAACACCACAAATCTTCCAATCCCTGATATTCTGTGATTCTATGATACCCCACCCCTAGGTCCAGGACAATCTCAGAAACTACAATAGTGCCCTGTACAAATTATGCTCAGGTGAGAAAGTAATGGAATATGTAGTTACTAGTTTTCATCACAACAGGACAGATAGCTGCAATTTTTTGCTTTGAACTAGTTTTTCCTGAGCAGCTGTATTTTTTCTTGCAGGTCTCTTCATCTTTTCCTGACAGATCAATTACATTCAGTGCTAGCTGAGACTCTACGTCATGTTAAACTTTACCTTCTTTCAAGCAACATGTACGACTCCTCAGCTCAGTAATTACAACAAATAAACCAAATTTCCCATCTGTGTCACTGTAGGTGGAGACCACTTAAAATCAGTGCCTACAGATGCTGCCTCAAACGTGCTGCAGAAATTAGAAGAGCGAGGAGCTGGAAGCCATACTGACCTCACGGTGACAAGCAGGAGTAGCCTCTGCTCTCACCACAGAGAGGAAAGTCATTTAAATAGCAAAAGAATGTCTCCTCTCCTTGTCAAGAAAGGCATTTTAATTTTGTTTCTCAGTTTTAACATGCATCAAAGTGACTTTGCTTTGTAAGTGCTCTGGAGCCTGAGGCACTCATTTGTATTACAGTTGGGTGCTTTTACTGCATATTGTATTTTTAATTGCTCCTTAGAAGATTGAGCATTTTTCCACTGAGAAATCTAATACATTATTATTATTTCTGATTCCATAATTATTTGGATCACTGTAGTGCTTGTCAGCCACATGACTTGTGTGTATCTTTCTTTTTCCTCCTCTCTCAAAGGATTCTGTTGTTTGGATTATGCAATGATTTTGTTAATACCAGGACAGATGGCCACAATGAAAACACACAGGGTGCTCTCTCTGATAGATACTTGCCAATATCAACAGGAAAGAACAGAATTAAATTCATGAACTTTAGAGAGAAAGCACAAGCTTGTTCTTGAATAGGGAACAGCATAATGCTTTCGTGTACACAGTAACAGCTGATGACAATCTATAGATATGCAGGTTGCAAGACTAAAATAATCCAAAATGGGGCCTGAAGTAACCTTTAGAGGGCTGCAAATAGCCTGTTTACCATAGATTTAGAGGTCAGATTTGGAGAGAATACAGCAAGAACCTGGTGCTTCGCTATCCCAAACACCCAAAAGGTTTCCTAACATCAAACCTAAATCACCTGCTGCGATTTAAGCCCATCATATCTCACCCTGCCCATTATTTATTCACCACCTTTTTCAGCAGCCTTCTACAGTTTGGAAATCTGTTCCTATATCTCCCTGCTGTCACCTCTGAACTAGGACAAGCCCAGCACCTAGCAATTTAGCCTCCTGCCCCCACAGCAACACTCCATCAATGCTTATTCACTAACTGCTGCACCGAGGCTGTAACTTCTGGGGGAGCTCCAAGGCACGCAGCTATTTGTGCGTGCCACACAGTACGGAGCTAATCCACATTTCAGCTTGAAGGCTTGCAGGTTTGGCTGCTAAACTCACCAGACTCCAGTTACCAAAAGGAAGTCTAACACATCTGGAAAATTTCCATCCTCCCGATACTGCCGGTTTCCCATGATGTCACTGTTTGTTCTCAACCAAGAGAGAGGCTCTTAGATGTCACCAAGTAACATCAGGAAATCCAGTTCCATCCTCACAGAAGGAACTTGTGGCTCAAAAGGTCACTAAAGAACAGGAAGATTCAGTAACAGAACCAACCCCACCTCCTCTCCCCCCTCCCCAATTTAAAATGTCTTTTTCAAAGCCTGTAAAAAAAATGGAAAAGCTACAATCTGATGATCCCATTTCCAGCAAAACTATTATGTTAAATTGGGCACTGCTGATATGAGAAAACCAAATGCACATTGACCATAAAACGATGATCTTTCTTTTGTTAAAAGTGTGGTCTCTGACACACTCTGTAAAAGTTCGTCAGAGTTTGGTAAACCCAGATTTCTCAAAATAATTAAGCAGAGCGAGGTGTGAGAAAAGAATTGGGCATCATCACTAGAGGAGAGCTCTGTGTTTCTTTAAACCAAGTGACAAAGACCAGATCCTGCTGAGGCCAATATTCCTCGTCTTTGCAATCAAAACGCAGATGCATACACTAAGCAGACACTCTACCAAAGCTTATACCTATATATTCTGTGAACCTAAACCTCGAGGTGAAACATGATATTCCCAGTACCCTAGAAGTGTCAATACAGATTTATTTGGTATTAAGCTTTGTGCTCACGCGCCCTCACAAGCACACTATGATACAATATTTACTAATATGATTGTATATTTTCAAGCAGAAATGGGTAATACAGATTTGAGTCTCATGGAAGTAAAGCATCACTGCATAAACTTCTGCTACTAGTCTCTTGGAGAACTGTCTTTGTACTGAAACACAGATCTTAAAACTTTTTCTTTTACTTTCTAGCAGTAAAATGCAAAAAGCATTCCTACTGAAGAGACTCTTCCTTGATTTCTGTATGAACTGGATCAGAATTTACATACACACAATGCAACTGCATTTCAAGAAAAAGGCTTCAGCTGTAAATAACAAAAGGCAAGAGGAGTGGAATGGTGGGATTCAAAACAAGAACCCCGATGCAAACACAAGCATACTTGTCCTGGGCACAAATGCCTCCAACAAACAGTTGTTAAACTAAGAAAAGAAAGTATTTCTGTGGTCATTCAAGCAGCCCATGTTAACTAACATCACCTCTGCATGAAGCTGGTCTTCAGCTGGAGAAGTGTAACCACTAGCTTTCGCTATCCGGAAGTAGGGTAGATTTTGGAGAACAAGTATTTGCCAAATGCAGAGACCAACCTCTGGCAAGATATATGCAAACGTCACAGTTGATCAAAACCTTTCCTCCAAGAAAATGGGAATGTTTGGATGGTTTCTGCCCAGGCCTGAGAGAAGAAACAGAGCCTCAAATAAACTCTTATAATATATATTTACGTTAGTCCAAGTAAATATGGATAAATACTTCAGAATCTAAACAACATAACAATACATTTCAGGTAGTCAAAAGAAATGCTACACTGGAAATATGTAAGGAAATTGTATCTTAGAGTTATGGCAGACTTAAGGAACTGTGAAAAATCTAAGACTTCACTTTGTAGCTATGGAGCCAGCCATCCTGCAGTGACATCCCTCCAGGTCCGTGGCTCTGGGCTACAGCCATCCCATGGAGCCTTGGGCTGCTGAGCACTGGGACAGTCCCTGCAGAAAGGGGTGCTCCTCAGTTCAGTTCTCTCCTCCAAAGTCAATCGTACCCTGTACTTACACATGTAGAAACAGACATAGAAAGCAGATCTATCACCAGCCATCCTCACATGGTACCAGAACCGGAGAGCAGCACTGATGGTCCCCAAGAAACCATCACTCCCAAGTGTTCTGGGGAGCTTCACTGAAAAAAAAAATAAAAAAATAGGCAGACTCAACATGCCAGACTTAGCAGACTTAGACAGCTTTGGAGCAGAAACATAGCCTGTGTTTATCTCAGCAGACATCTTTCAGTACAGGACTATAGCTAATACTAGGGCAAATAAATACAGAGAAAAGCAAAGATCTGAATTTATATAGTATGTTCTCAGAAGAGCTCAGCCAACTGAGAACATAGGCTCTGAAATACATGTACAATGATGCTTTATTGCGGACCAGGAATACTTTTTCCCCATCTTGACATGTTAAAATAGATTTTTTATTATATTCATTCCCATACTAACCCAAATAAAATGTCATAAACTAAAACTTAAACTTGAATCCTGAGAGAAACTGATTCTAATTACTTGTATCAGTCTTTGTATTGCTTTATTCACATATTCCAGGTGGCACTCGACTGTTTTGATAATTTTTCATTAAAAATTTTGATGAATGCACATTTTGTAATGAAGGAAAGTCGCAAAGAAGAACCCAGTGCTATTTTTATCCATACTGGTTCTGTGGAATATCAAATAAAATAGAAAGATGACATAGCAGCTGAATTTATTTTCTCCGTTTAATTTTTCCTAATAAATGGTCATCTGACAAAAGTTTTGCTTTATCTTAGAGTTCTTTAATGGAAGTACATGAACAATGAGGAAAATTAATGTGACTGCTAGTGGTACCTTCCCTAAATAGAGCACTTCATCATAACTGTTGGAAGCTGAGAGTATCCCACTCATTTCATTTGCATGAGCAACTCCAAATATTTCAATCATATACATAAACATACCAGTAAGGATTTACCACATGCCTATGACACCATTGCTGGTAGCAGAAATGCATTCAATTTTCTGCAGCTCACACTGAAGTGTCTTCTCCCTCAAATCTATAAAGTGAAGCTTCCCATGATGGTACTTGGTAGCCCTGGGTCTCATCTCCCTTCAGCAAGTTATGTGTGGCGAAATGAAGATGCATTTCCCACGTAAATTAAAATTGTTCTTATGATTGCAATATTTGTATCCCCAAGAGAAGAAGAGCGTTTGAGGTGGGTGGATAAACAAATATTCTAATCACATTCTTTGGAAAGACGAAATTTTATTTCAACATCAGTTACGATTTTTTCCTTTAATTTCTGCTTTTAGTTCAGTGGGAACTATAAAAAAAAGCTAACAAAAACATGTCCTTGTAGCTGACTGGTTTTCGATTTGTGATGACTTATTTGCATGTTTATTTTCCTTGTTATAATGATTGGTTTATTATACTTTTCTTTTTTTATTATACTTTGTTGCTGTTTTCACAGTGCGTTTCAGGGAACAGCGTTCACTTGATTTCTAGCTGATGAGTGCTTAACCCAGGGGGAGTCTATCTACAAATCCTACAAGCCAACTGGGTTACATTCACGCATGCTTCTAGTCCCACTGGCTGTATTTCTACCACACATCCAGTGTGGGTTCCAACTATGCATCTAGGAACACCAGCAATGCAGAAGACGGTTTAAGATCAATATGCCTCTCCATACTGGCCCAAGACCATGGTGATACAACACAGACCACACTTTACAGCTGCTTTGGACATACTGAGTCTGGATATGGCCCCACTTCCTTCCTGTGAACCTGCCACTATCTCATCCTCATCAGGCCAGTGAAGGACAGCCAAGTTGACTTTACAGAAGACACAAAACCTGTATTTAAGCACAGACTGAGGGATTGTGGGCTCTGTCATGTGGTTGACAAGCTAAAAGCATTGTCAGGCCAGCTGTGTGGTGAAAAGGCCACCTGCAAGACAACCACCTGCTTTCTGGCTCAGCCTCCCATAAAGTTGCTTAAGCACTTCTGTGGATGTCAGGAGAACTAAATGCAAAGAGTTTACATAAGAAATTAGCAAAGTATAGGAAGAAATCGCAAAGCACTGCATTTATAGGATGAAAGCGTGAAAAGTGTGTAAGATTTAATTTGGAAACTTAAAAGTCATCAAAACAGCATCTCTGGAATTGGCTTCCTATGCAATGTAACCACTTCAAATACTGCCCATTTTACATGGGCATACTGTCACCTCCTGCAGTGGCATGTTAATAGATCTTTTAGTGGCAGCAGGAGCAATCTTTGTAAGCCTTTAATAGGATCACATTCATTTATTGGATTTATGGTCTAACCATGCAACTGCTTTGTGCTTTACAAAATGCCATTACATTGTGCCATACACACAACCCACAAAGATTTGATGCCTTTATAATGTTTCCTCCTTTAAGCCAATGACTTAAATGACAAAAGCACCGCAGGAATGGAGTGGAGTCAGACCCTGGATCTAAACTGGAGAGAAGTCAGCAAAGAGAGAGGTATAAAGGACCAGTGTGACATAGAAGGATCAAGTGACTCTACCATTATTTTTCTGTAGTCTAACCAGAGGTGCCTGCCTATCTGGTCAGTGATGTCTACACCTGACAGAGCAGAATAGAACTCAAGTAGACTAAGCCATTATGTTTCCTGAAGCCAGGTAACTGGTGAAAAATGGAAACCCCCATTTATCAACCCAAGCACAGCCTTCTCTTGGGCTTCAAAGGACCTCCACCCATGATATTGTCCTGCTCACAGTCTCAGGAAAAGCTTCAGTTTAGCCCTTAAATAGAAACTATATGTTTTAAGAACAAATCTCTAAGAGGGCTCAAGCTTCTATAGAAACCAAGAGCAATGTCAAGCAAGATTTACAGGGTCTTGAGTTGAATAAATTCTGCAGTAATGGCTGCTGGGAACAGAGGGATGCCAGCAGCAAGAGCAGCAGACCAAGAACAGGAAGACCAAGAACAGGAAGACCGAGAACACAAGACCAAGACTACAGAAATGAGCCCAAATAGAGGCACACAAATCATCAGAGGCAAACACACAATATAAGAGCACGTAATTCTAGGGTGACAGTTCACTCTGCATATTTACATTTTTATTCACTCTGTATTCACAGAGCCCTTTGAAATACAGGAGTAAACTTCTGGGAGGCTTAAAGGGATTTAGCCATCAAGCTAAAACAAACAAACCACTCCTGTCTGAGGAGGAACAGTCGATAAGCCTAGTTACAAGAAATGTTTAAACTAGTTGTCACAAGGAAAAATCTCCATCCCAGCTTGTTAATTTTGCATAGATTTGCTGCCTCTCTAGTCGATTTCCTACTACAGTTCCTGTGCTGTGGGGCTTGGTGTTCTAACAGTAGGAGAAAAAGAAACAGTTGAAAAATGGAAACACAACATGGAGAGAGAGGGAGAAACAATTCAGAAGGCTGTTTCTGTTAATTCAGGATGTCCCTTCCACTCCAGTCATTTTCTTTGTGCTCTCACTCCTGGGAATTTTTAGCTGAAGATGAGAGAAAGAAGGGCTTCAAGATGGCAAAGATCAGCCTTGTAGTGAAAATATGGAGTTTCTGCTTTGAAATATACAGGAGTGCTCAACATCAAACAACCAACGTCTCAAATATCTCAAATATTTGGTTGTCACTAAGCAGTCAAGGCCTTTCCTGTTCCTCAACTCCCCACCAGCAAGTAGACTCGGGGCGCCCAAGAAGTTGAGAGAGGACACAGCCCGGACAGCTGACCCCAACTGATCAAAGGTATATTCCATGCCAGGTGACGTCATGCTCAGTATATAAAGATGGGGGGGAAGAAGGAAGGGAGGGACATCTGGAGCAATGGCATTTTTCTTCCCAAGTAACTGTTATGGGTGGTGGAGCCCTGCTGTCCTGGAGATGGCTAAACACCTGCCTGGCGATGGGAAGCAGTGAATGAATTCCTTATTTTGCTTTGCTTGTGTGCGCAGCTTTTGCTTTACCTATTAAACTGTCTTGATCTCAAACCCACAAGATTTTTTGGCTTCTTTCTTCCTCGCCTTTCTCCTGACCCTCCAGGGGGGGAGTGGTAGGGAGGGGGCAGGGGAACAAGTGGCTGCATGGTTCTAGTTGATGACTAGGACTGAATCATGACAAGATATCATAGACAAGCGAAGTGAGGAAAGGAGACGATGCACAAAACCACAGGAGAGTAACATTCAAACTGACCCAATACTAACTCTCTGAGGCATGCACTCAAAATGTGCACTCCTACTGTTTCCCAATCCCACCTCCATTTGTGATATGTTTCAAAAGCTCTGAAAGTAAAGAAATATGGTAAATTCACATTTGGTCAAGCAGAGCATAAGAACATGATATTATTTTCTCCTCGAAATGGGAACTCTGGAAATGAATGTTACAACCCATCAAAATATTTTTGACAAAACACTTTACATTAAATAAAATCTTATTTAATGAAATTTTCAGTTTAGTTAGAGTAGGTATCTAGGGTCTCAAGTGAAATCACAAAGATCCCAAATGAAAATTAAAAAAAATAATAATAAAAAAAAAAAAGTCTGACTTTTGGATTCTGAAAATGGATGTTTCAACAGCTCAACTTCACAGACAGTGAAAGGTTTGATCATGTTCCAGCGGGGAATTACAAAACCTTAAAGGCTGTTGCAAGACAGAATTTCTTGTTCCTCAGCCAGCTCTTGTTAGCATAGTCATAATAATCATAATCAGAGATTTATGTATTGTCTTTTATCCCCATAGAACTTAAAGCAGTTTGCAAGTGATTGCGATCATAAAAAGCACGTACAAAACAATCAGGCTCACACTCCTCAGCGAGCAAAAGAGGTTAGTCTGTACTGAAGGATGACAGCTGTTGAAGAAAGAGCAGAGTTATGCTTTAAGAATAAGTGTGAGGAAAATATAGCAACTAATTGAAGAGCAGAAGGGATTTAAGTAGGCAATTTATAATTATTATAACTGAATTTGGCTATAAGATGAAAGCAAACAAGCAAGCAGCCTGGACTAAGAGGATGCGTAAAAACCTGTCATCTTCTGCTGTCTCAAGAAAGACTCCTTCCAGCTGCATTTGCCCCTGTAACCCCACAGTTTTAGTCACTAAGACAGGTACCATGTGTCTGCTTCCACCTGACACAGGAAAACCTAGGTCAGAGGGTTTGTGCAGACAGTTTGTTAGAGCACCTGGAGAAGTTACAACCATAAACCGCTTCTTTGATACCACCAGAATGGAAGTGGAACATCACAGCAGCTGTTTCCACATCTCTCCTGTACTTTATATTGGTTCTGTGTTTTGTTTTGGGTTGATGGTTGTTTGGGGTTTAATTGTAAATAGTCTATTTCGTTTTATATACAATGATTGAGGCACAGTTGTCGCGTGTAAAATTAGGTCAGTTGACATGATTCCAAAGAGGGAGAAAAGGCATTTATCATTCATCCAGCTCTAGGGGATCTACATGCCAATCATATCATCTGGGGCTTAAATTCATGGAATACTCCTGTGAGAGAGTATTACACTTTCAAGATTATTGTGTCAAAGAGCAAAGCAGAGAGAGCTCTGCCAAGGAAGACATTTCCAAGAACTTGCAGAGAGAGACAGACTTCAGTTTAACCTGCAGCTTCTGAAGTAGAGCTTCTGCTCAGAGAAAAACAACTACCTCTGTCAAAAGCAAAGACAAGAAACTTGTGAAGTACTACACAGGAGCTTGTGCAAGGGCAAAGTGCTGCAAAGGTGACCGAGAACTTTGCCATTGTCATGAGAGACATTATAACTGTGGGAGGTCATTATCACTGCAGTGCTTGTGCACTGAAGGCAAAAGGGACAAAAATAACTGAAAAATTGCAGGGTTGGTGAATGACACACTGTATCTTCTGAATCTGTTTTAATTTTTTGGAAATATATGGGGTTTTTTTAGAAAAACTATTAACAACTGGAGTCATTTCACATTGGGTTTAGTTGCATGTATGAAGTCACCTGTAAGATAACAAATAAAAGCTACAAAAAAGCCTAATCACATTTACACTCTAACTTATTTGTTGCTATACCAGAATAAAGTGGACAAACTAGTCACAGTGGACCACCTCCTCATTGTCCTCAACCAAAAGGGAATTTTATAGGAGACTTAAAAGCTTCTCAAATAGTTGAATGAGCCAGAGTCACTACAGAGACAAAAATCCCCTCTTGCTCCCTTACCAGGTGCTCTCAGGTGCTTCTTGGCAGGAACTGAGGTCTGAACCCATAAAAGTTGAGAGGCTGCGTCTGCTGTATCTCTTGCTGTGCACAGTCTGGGTACAAAGGGAGGTCAGTCTGCCATGTCTTTATTACAGCCTACTTAGTTAAACCTAGCCAGAAAAGTATACCCTAACTCGCTCTAAACCTCATGCTAGAATAAGCCACATATTTGAAATGCAGCAAAAAAGAAACAGTTTAAGCAAAGCTGAGTACTGACAGCACTGGTCAGTCTCTGAACCCAGGCAGATTCAGTATATTCAGACCACAATTAATGATAGGGAAAGATTTAGAAATGGAAAAGAAACAAGTCAAAACCACGTCTACTCCAGGTGATAGTTTCATATCTTGTCTGCTGAGAAATTTCCAGATAAGCATTCCCAGGCAAGAAAGGAGCACAGAGAATAGCAAATGGCCTTAATGCAACTCAAAGGAAAAGGAGAAATGGAAAGCAGACCCAAAGTGCAATTAAAAAATGCTGCTTCTTTTTTTAACGAAAGGCCTCTCAGAATGGAGCACAAATGTAGCTCTGTTCATAAAATGACACTGTATCCTCCGTGCTGTATTCTCACAGGAGCTGGGAAGTTCCCAACTGCATTGTGGGGGCTGCCTAGTGTTTCTCATTAGGCCGTTAAGAAGCCTTTGCTGGTGAAGTCCCCAAGGAAAAATTACTAAGGCTGGTTCTGGGTAGACAGAGAAATTGAGTTCTGAATGGATATTTCAGAGTTTTGTTGCCAGATCTCCTTGACTACAGCACATTGTACACCCTGCAACATACACCAGTCATTCCATACATCTTAGCAAAGATCTTCTAGCAAAAGGTTTTGTGTCACTAAGGAGCTGAAGACTGCCAGACTCTTATGCAACCTAGTTGGCGATGGAGCTGGACTTATGGCTGCCAAACTTAATGCTGCTTAATCATTTTCTCTTGCTTTGTCTTCTAAAACACACTATCTTGCCTACTCACACCTGAAAAAAGATCTTCTCTCTGTGTCCCTTCTATAACTTCTGTGGCATTGTTTTCCCACACACTTCTCTGCACAAGAGTGAGATTTCTTTCTCAGACAAGAAAGTTATGGGCTTCCAGCTGGCCCCACAGACTACCTCAAACCCAAACACAGTAATACAAATAAACACCCAGGATCCAACAGCACCCAGACTTGAGGCTTCATAGTTTCCAGGGCTCGACTGTTGAACCTGACAAAGCTAAGACAGCACTTGACTGACTTCTAGAGAGTTTATTCAAGTTCCATTAAGTCTTCCTACAACTTGTATGAATGAATGAGTTTCTGTTGTGTATTCTGCCGACAGAAAGATCAGTAATCCAGGCACCGCTAGGGCTCCCTCTGAAGCACTTCTAAAGATCATTTGGTTTTTTTTTTTCAACTAGTAGGTATTAGACAAAGCTAAACAGTAAATTTTGAGCACTGAAGAATCTTGCTCCTTCTCCTCAGGAATGGGCATTAAAACAAGCCCACTTCCTTTGCCTCATTTATAGACAACTTGCACCAAATTTCAAATCCCTTCTGAGTCAGGAGAAAGCTTGAGCTTTGGGTGTGGAAAGAAGCTATAACAAGAAAGACACTCTTAAAGGAAGCCCTATTATACAAATCCTCAGGATGAACTATATGACAGACAGACCACATCCCTTTTTAGATGTGCACATGAGTATGGCTACCTCACTATGCTATGGGGGACCTTTTTTGGTTGATTAAAAAAAAAAAAAAAGGTAGAATTTAATTTCTTTTTCTGCACCAGCTATTGCATATTTGGCTGCCAGGCAAGAGATTAGCTGTTTGCTCCTACTGGCAGAGTTATACAGAGGAGGCACAGGGCCATACTTGTCCCAGTTGTCTGTTCTGTAGGAACAAAAATGGGTAAGTGAAGACCTTTATTCATGCACATAACCGATGGTACTACAGACTGTCCTAATCTCTCACACAGCCAAGTCTACAAAAGAACATTGTGTATTTTAATCCAGAGTAAATGATAGGATGACCGACAGGAGAAATACCAGTTTGATGTGTAAATGATTCATCATTAAATCAAAGCTCTAGAGTTCAAGAATGATCAGAATCAACTGTTTCCATTCACCACATCAAATGACTAGTTCTAGTTCTAGCTCAGCAGAGCTATTTAATACTTTATCTGGTTCTGGAGAGACTGGCTTCAATCAGGTACGAGACTTCATCACAGAGCCACTGAAAAATGCTACACAGACTCACCTATAACCATGATCAAACAGAACAACTCCTGTAGTTTAGTGACTTCAGAGAGGAACCTGTGTTGTGATTTAAACTTTCATTCCAAGAATATAAAAGAAGAAAGCGCTACCAAACTCCAGACACTCCTGGAGGGGGTTTGGCAGAGATTTGAGTCCTCAAATGACACTGTGAAGCTAAAGGGCAGAAGCAGAGGAAGAAAAAAGGATGTAGAGGACAAATAAACAATACAGTTATTAAGGCATAGCAGCAGCTCAGATGGCAGAAAACTTTTAGAAGATGATGGCAACTCTGAACTCCTTGGGAGAAAAATATAAGAGACATAAGGAAAATGGCATACAGGTAAGAAGCAAAAGGTGGTATGAGATGAGACATCAAACTAACAGATTTTGTGCTCACTCTGTTACTATCAACCAGCCAAAGCTAGTCCTGCTCAGAAATGCCAGGCACCCGAGAGAATGCCTCAAGCTCTTTTACCATAGCAGTAGGGACTGGATGTTTGCCAGCATTTGCTCCTTAATGCAAAGGGCTTGAAGTTTCAGCTTTCTCCACCACCACCCCATTTTTTGCTTGCCTCTAAAATGGGAACAGATTCCTAAAAGTCAGTGAAACTTTTCACTTATTCAGGAATCCAGACCTTCTCCTTTAGCATTTGCAGTTACACACATATCCCTGAGTCACTGAGGTCTGGCTCCAGAGCTCTGCCTCCCTTGTGGCACATGGTCCCAGCTCCGGCTGATGCAGCTCAGGTCCCTCAGGTGTGAGCTGTTCTGGCACAGGCAGCCCAACAAAGCCTATTGGCATTGAGACAAAACCGAGACACAGAGGCCTTCACCTACAATCCATACACAGCCCGCCACAATGACATTTCAGACTTTACACGTACTTGTTTTCAGATTAGTTTTTCCAGTTTTGCTACTCAACACGGGGTGAGGGTGGCTGTGGATCTGGCTTTCATTTCATTTGAGATTTTGTAGATGGATTTTCCAAAGAAATGAGGGACTTCTACACAAAAAGTAGTAAAAAATATACACCCCAGTCTAATTTTGATTTCTAGATTTCCTTCAGAGTGTTTTACATTGGTTGGATGATGATGCCTTATTACATTTTGTTTGGACAAGTTTCCTATCCTTGCAATAATAAAGAACTATGCACCAAACTAAGTCGTCTTCCCTGTGGAAATGTTAACACCCGGATAGTTTCACCCTGATCAGTTGGTTTTCTTTCTTTTTTCTGATGTACCAGCACCTTGTGAAAAGTAAGCAGAAATCTTGCCCTCTTGCAAGTAGCTGAGCGGATCATAATCACCCTTGACAAATAAAGCGGGGTAACTTAAGGCACATAAACACAAACTTGCAGTGAAGGAGTTTACTTGAATGTTACACAAGAATAAACAACAAACAGAAGAGAATACATGGAAATGACACAGACTCTGTAAAAGCTTAAAAAGGTTTTGGGCTGAGTTTGGTATTGCAGTTGGAAACAACACTGATTCTTGTGTGAACATCTTATTTATTTTGCAAAAATGTCCTTATTTTACTTTGCTATAGCCCACGAATTTCTCACTGTATTTTTTATTTAAAGTTAAAATAATTAAGTAGTGGGATGGCTTTTTTTTTGTTTTTATGATGGTGTGGAAGATTTAGATGGCTGTTCTATATCTGCCTGCTCTTTGGCTGGATAAATAGTTTTCCAGCTTTGCAGGATATATTTTTTTTCCTGCTTATAAAAAGACCTCTCCCCAGTTGAAACAGAGCAAATGTAATCAGTCTTCTGCAAGACTACATATTTCAAGATATATTTTTTAAAGCCTGTTTTTGTAAGAACATATCAGAATTATGAACCCTTTATCAGACCGTTGTTTTTTTCTCCTACAGCTAAAAGTCAGGTGTCACTGAATAAAGTATAGGCTTCATTATTGGTTTTCCATGCCAACTAGATTAGAACAGATGAAAGTCTTGATCCTATGATGAGGCAATTAGGGGAGTCTTGGTGATTCATAGTTGATCTTTAGCTTGAAGGTTCAGGTGAGTAATTTTTTTTTATGAATTCCCTGATTACTGAGTTTCCCAAAGTACACATCAGCTGCCTGGATTATTTATCAGTAACAGCAGAAGCACAGGAGAAAATCATCCACTTTCTGTTCTAGGTGAACCTGCTTTGTCAAGGGGAGTTGGACTAGATGATCTCTGAAGATCCCTTCCAACCCCTACCATTCTGTAAATACTGGACGTGCCAAAGCTCTGCCCTCTGGCTATGTCACAGGGATGACAGATTCACCAGTGCCTCCCTTAGGAGCCTAACTCTCCTTCAGAGGGGAGAGACAGACAACTGCAGCAGGCAGTTCTCTCTCCATTCTGCGTATCTGGGACCTAGGAATCTACACTCCAAATTTTGGCCCCTCCTTTAAGCCAACTGGTGCAGTTCTCCTTCCCCATATGCAGAGACACTCAAATGAACTTGTTCAGAGTCAGCTCAGGCAGTTCCACTGCAGCTCTGTGGGTACAGAGCTCTGTCCTGGCTAATTTTCTTTGCATTATACAGACCCCAAAGATGGCTGAGAAACCAAAATATAAGATTTTTAACCCTTTCAACCTTTCTGCTAAGGAACCATATATGTAGAAATATCTAACTCTGTACAGAGCAGTATAGACAAACATGACCACGAACAGACACCTTATCTCTTTGCACAGATGCCTCTTACCCTGAGTATGGGTTAGGAGTCCTGACAGCAGAGCAGCCACAGCAGGGTGGCACTGTGCTGAGACCCTCAGCTGCTTCCTGTCAAAAGCAAATTATAGATGTGGTCACAAAGGCTACAGATACTTTTATTAACCATATAAGACCCCCTAAATATATCTAAGCATCTTCTGTAATTAGAGAAAGCAGCTTTTGATTTCTAAGCCAGTCGCTGGATGCTCTGCAGGGAGTAGCGAGTCACAGACTTTTGCAGCAACTGATTCCCATGTGTAGTTTTCTGTCCAGGGCTCATCCCAGTGTGGCTGACCAGTCTAAACGCAGTCAAGATGCAAGGTCCCTCACAGCAATGTGGAAAGGGGAACTTGTCACCTGCCGGGTGTCTTCCTGCAACACAACTGATGGTACAAAGCAGCGTTCTCTGCATGAACACTGTAGGATATTGGAGATGGGACACTGGGGAGGGGAAGAGAAAGCTGCAGCTCACAATCAAGTTTGTGCAAATCACTGCTTCACACTTGGAAAATAACTGAATGGATAATAACATGTCAATATCTTGTAAGTGATAAGACCAGCATACTGGACATTTGCGGCAAAGATACAGCCCTGGTTCTCTGAAATGCCTGTGCTTTCTCTTCCATCACTTCTCACTTCCTTCTGATGCTCTTTCCAATGCATGCCACAAACCAGAGAGGCATCTGTGGAGAGCCTGCTTGTTACACAAACCGCTTATCTCAAAGCCTGGTTATCATCTGCACAAAATGACACCAGAGCCCTATGGAAATCCCTGTGGCAGCTGTGGAACAGAGCATCTAAAGGCACTAGCACAAGGAGGTGAACTGAGGTTGTATAGACCTAGCTATAAGAAATGATAGTAATTAGAAATTGTTGATAATATTCAAGAAACAAGTGCCAACAGTTAATAATAAAATTACCACCTATGTTTCATCCTACTTCCTACTTGTAAAACTCACCACACTTCAGAGGAGAGAAATAGTATTAGTCCATTTCATTGTGGGGAAACTGAGAAACAAAGCAATAAAAAGCTTTGTCTGTAGTAAACCAAAAGACCCATGACAGAGCTGGGTGTCATCCTGAATCTCACCTTGTCTTTTGGACATCAAGTCTAGACTGGGTAGCCCAAGAACACTCCTGGTCTCTGGGTGTTAGTGCTTGGCCAGCTGCATCCCAACTCCATATTGGTGTGAGATCAAACCAGCCATTCCACAAGATCCTCATTTCCACCAGAAAAAGGAGGTACTCAGTTCCTTGGGAGCTGCAGAGCAAGCACGGGGTGAAGATCTCTAACACAACACATCCCAAGTAAGCAAATATCCTCAATAACGTCAAAATTAAAAGTAGAAAAAAAAAACGAGCAAAATCCTCACTCAGAAATAGAATTTTTTAAAAGAAGCGAGTGAAATTTTCACCAGGATGTTGACAGCCAAGTCCTGCTGGTGACCCAGGTAAAAATATTACCCTTATGTACAGGAAGGTAGAAATATATTTTATTAGAAGTAGTTGCTGAGAGGCAGCTGTGTAAACTGTCTCCTGATTACTGATGGTGAGTTGAGCAACAGTTTGATTTACAACATTCAAATTTCCTTTGGGTTGTTCGCTCCTTTATATATACGTCAGAGAACACCGCAGAAATACTCTGGCCTGTCTTCAAATTAAACTATTAGTGCAATACTTTGACTCATACATCTCTCACACTACAAATGTTTTGTTAATGTGCTACAGCGTTCAAGATGAGGATAAATAGTGGCCGTAAGAAGAATTTGCATTTCACTTCTAGAACCACCCTTTGAGTACCCAGATAGCTTTTGCTGTGCCATAGGCTGTGCCATTCTTAGTAAAAACTAATTTAGTAAATGCAAATGTATTATTAAAACCAGGCAAAATGTAGTATGAGGATGTTAACCTTCTCCCTATTTTCTTCATTGCATCAAGGATAGAACAGAGGATTAAGGCTACAATTACTTTTCTGCTGCTCTGTACACCAGTTCATTTCACATACTGGAACTCTGAACACCCATGGCATAGTAATCATCAACTGATCATCAGCGATTTAAGCGTAAAACTGAAGCAGCTGCAAACAGCTGAAAAGCTCAAGCTGCTATTCAAAGCTCAGTCTTTGTCCATTCCGATCTGAAGCAAAAAAGACAGCTGCTTCTGGGGCCAATTCAGAATAGTTCGGCCTAGAATGGTGCTGGAAGCAGGAGCTGGCTTGCTAACAAAACTTGTTTTCCACAGAAAAAAAAAAATTGTGGAAAATTTTCCAACGCTTCTGTGTTCATTGCTGGAATAGCTGGATTACTTTAAACCATTTCTATTAACAAACTGTTTCATTAGCTTCAAAAACCAGGACACTTTCTAATTTATTTAACAACCATATATATGAAAGAAAAAAAAAATTCCTCCCCACTTAGCTATCTACTACCCAAACATAGGCTTAATTTCCCTCCCCAGGTAGTATAATTTTTCTGCAAGATAGGAAAACACTGGTGGCTGGTCACAACTTGGGATTTTGGTAACAGCACAAGTCAGCATTAAATCGTCTGAAAGCAGTTCAACTGATCCAGGTTCAAGACATTCATTAAAGATTTATATAAAACCATCTGCATTCAAAACATAAGCCAAAGTTTCAATTAAAGGGGATAAAAACAAAACATACATTTACCAAAAGTTATTGCAGGAAAGCAATTTGCCTGGTTGCTTACAGAGGGTGAATATGGCTCCTTTGGGACACAGGGTAACTGTACTGAGCTAGAAGAGGAGTACCTGCAGGAGAGCCTGCAGGAAATCAGAAGAACCTGGATTGGATTCTTTAGGCATCTTGGATTACTTTTAGGAACATCTATATTCATACCAAGTTGTGATTATATCCACTTATTACAAAAATATTTGCATATATAATTTTGCCTAATGAATATAATAGATATTTAAGAAATCTGCAATGTTTTTCCCTCTTCAGAATAGATTAGTGGTGTGCCTTCAGCTGCACTATGCCTCAAGCCACTATAGGCTAGTAAAGCATGTCATGCAAATTCCACAACCCATTGCAGATATGCTGTATCTGTATTTTCCAAACCATCAAAGTCTCACCGAAGTTGACCTTACCCACATCAGAGGTTTTGAGAGAACTTTGCAGTCCACACATCAGCTCAAATTAGGCTTTCAACCAGAGACTGAAAAGGAACCTTTTCTTTAAGTAGGAGAAAATTAAACTCCAACCTATCCCTGGAAATTTTTCTGTAATACTGGGTTCCTTCTGCCCCCTTAAAAAGGGGAAAAAGGCAAAAATATTTAATGTGTGTTTGAAGAGCAAGGAGTACAGCAGCCTCTTTAAGCAGGTGTGTTTTCAGACACACTAAATATCCACAGATCTAGCCCAAGAGACCCCCCATCTTCTTGTGACCCCATCTTCTTTTGCTCACACAGCTTTGCATTCACTGCTTTATCCTTCAACAAACCACCCTTTGGTGGGCTGTTCACCAGTAGGTTTTATTGTCAACCTGACTCGTGGTATATTATATGTGACTGCTAAATAGGGACAGGACAGAGTCAGTTTAAGCTCTCTCAACATACAATCTCTAAGTAGATGAGCCTCCAATTAAAGACAGATATGAATCATTCATTTTGAATCTAAACACACTTGGACTTTGGGAGTCTCTGATTGGAATTTTATGCCTCAGATTTATTTCCAATTAAAGTGAAGCTAATGAAATTCCAGTTCCCTGTGTTTATTTTTTCCAGACCTACATACAGTGTAGTAAACAACTACTTTAAACAAGTAAATGTGGTGAGTTTGTGATTGTCTACTGTAGCTCAGAACCATAAAATGTAATGTAAATTTTTTTTAGTTCTTCCAGTTTAATTTTTTTTTCAGTTTTGCACATATTACATAAAGGGATTTGATCCTGCTGTTGTTACTGCTTCTTTTTAAGATGCATCCCTGATCCCACTAAAATTAACTATAGTGTTCCTCTTCTGCCTCCACACAGCATGAACATCAGGCAGGACCAACATGAGAGATGTGGAGGAACAGTATTATGGAACAAGCTATTTCAAGGGTGCAAAGGGATAAAGTCATATGTGCTACAAAAGTCTTGTCTTGAGGGACTGCTGGTTGGAGAGGGAACGGAAACTTGCACCTCTAGCAAATGCACTCAGCAGTCTTGCAGCCACCCATTAAGTGTGCTGTCATTGAAAAACCCATAATCTTCAGACACAGACCATGCCTCTTGCAGAGACATCTCTACTACAGGCTCAACTGCAGGACCTCTCTTCACAGGAGCACATCAAGTTGTGTTGCCTCCTTTGCCTGCAATAGGAGTGACAGAAGCAAAAGTCTGTCTCTGAATTGCAACTTAAGTGATAATTTTTTCTCCTTGATTCTATTCAGAGAGAGGATCTATCTAATGAGGCTGTGCATTGAGCTCATCCATCAACTTCAGATGCTTAAGAGGAGTTGCCAAAGCTCACTGAATCACCCTTAGACTTGCTAGCCTCACGTTAAGGCACAAGCACTAGCAATGGCTTTATGGAATTGTAGGTAGGCAGCTGACATGGACTGGAAAAGACCCTGTGTACAGCCAGTAGGAGCAGGGGTTTTTCAAAAGCATTAAATTGTAAATCCAATAAAGAAGAGGGGACTACCCATGCAATCAAACTTAATGTAACTATGCACATTTTAAGAGAATGACTAACTTGTCATGCAAATTCACATCCTTACTTTCACAAGTGTCTAGTTGCTATACCATAATTATAAGCACAAGATAGTGGCTAGATTCACACCTACTTTGCTCTTGGAGGAACAAGAGAGAAGGGCTTTATTTATCAACGTTCTGAATGTTACTCAGGCACACACTGAGTTATGGTTACACTTCTTCCAACAGCCTGAGCTGTGTTTTCATCCAGAAGAAACATGAAGTCAAAATCAAGCAAAGCTGAATATAAACATATGTTCCCAAACGTCTAGTCAAATTTATTATTTTCATTAAGATGTGCTTAAAGTCTGTTTTACAAGCAAATTGCAAAGTGAATACTGAATTGTTTAATCTACTTTTATTTTCTGTGACCTCTGATACAGCTCCACTGCAAAATAAAGTCTCAAAATTCACCATTTCATCACACAGGAATCTGAAAGAACTTTACCTCCATTCCGGGTACTATATTTAAATGTTGATACCCTGCATAATCTTTCCAGGGGCAAAAATAGACATCTTCATTATAAATACCCACAGCAATGATATTTGCATCTCTTTTTTGTTTGGTTTTGTGCTTGGTTTGTTGGGGCTTTTTTAACTCTACAGAGAAAACAAGGAAGAGTAACATTGCTTATAAGTACACATGTACAGAATAAATCCCATCCTGCAGGGATTTTGCAATATGTTGAAGCTAGGTTTCATTCTGACTGGAAATTCTCCAAAGGAATGTTTTTCCATAAGAAAATGCTGATTCATCAAAACCAAAGCATTTAGCAGTCGTGAAAGGCCAACTACAGTGGAAACCTATCTTCTACTGGAAACATGCCCAGGGTCCTGCCAGCTTGCCTGAAGCTCTGTACAGCACAGATGGGAAACCAAATCATCCTTAAACTAAAGATAAACGGCTGGACACAGAGACAAGATCATGGAAGTTCCATTACCTCCTGCTTACAATATCCTAAATTCCTAAGACACCCCACACACCCCATTCTGACACAACCTACCTGGAGGATTGCTAGGCTTGCAGAGGTGGAATCAGGGTCCTGAGAGGGTAGAAGCCCACAGTTCCCAGGGCCAGAAGAGAGATCCCACTGCTTCCTACCCACTCTTCCCCCATTTGCCAGCTGGGATGACAGAGCTCAGGAGCTTTGGTTTATGAGAACACTGTAAAACCCACAAAGCTTGTACTGAGCACAAAATGTGTCATAACTGCTACTTCTGGGGAAAAAAAAAGAAAAAAGAAAAAACTTTCTTTTGCCTCCCAAAATTCTTCTCCCTGTATAAAGCCTCACAATGAAATAGAATATATTCTATGCCACTCCTGTTTGGAGATTCAGACCCATTCCTTTTACCATTCAATTCTTATGTACCAGAGAGAGATCTTTTCTCCCAGCCAGAGAAGACTTGATATTTCTGTCAAGTCAGAAAACTCTATGAAATACTAAATTAATAAAGTTGATTGAAAAGATCATTCAACTAGATGAACGTACAGATCAAAATACCATGAAAATCCCAAAACTCATATATCAGTGAGCTGCAGGTACTTAGTCACCCTAAAATAGGCCCAGGTCTTGAACTTGCCACATGCAGTTCTGGAAAGCCCAGAAATGCAATTTATCCTCCTTAGCACCACTGTGAATGTCGGTGCAGTCACTCACACTGATAGAAGCCAGAATGAGACTTGGCTCAAAAAGTCATTGCTTGAATAATCATAGAAGAATCATAGAATCATTTAGATTGGAGGAGACCCTTGGGATTATCAAGTCCAACCATCAGCCCTACTCTATAAGTTCTCCCCTACACCCTATCCCTCAACACCACATCTAATCTACTCTTAAACACAGTCAGGGAGGGTGACTCTACCACCTCCCTGGGCAGCTGATTTCACTGGCTGACCACTCTCCCTGTGAAAAACTTTTTCCTAATGTCCAGCCTAACCCTACCCTGCTGCAGTTTGCATCCATTCCCTCTTGTTCTGTCGCTAATTGCCCATGAGAAGAGACCAGCCCCAACCTCTCTACAATGCCCTTTCAAGCAGTTGTAGAGAGTGATGAGGTCTCCCCTCAGCCTCCTCTTCCTCAAACTAGACAATCCCAACTCCCTCAATCGATCCTCATAAGACTTATTCTCCAGGCCTCTCACCAGCTTCGTTGCCCTCCTCTGTATTCGCTCCAGCACCTCGATATCTCTCTTGTGTTGAGGTGCCCAGAACTGGACACAACACTCAAGGTGCGGCCTCACCAGTGCTGAGTACAGGGGGACAATCACCTCCCTACTTCTGCTGGTCACACTATTCTTTATGCAAGCCAGGATGTCATTGGCCTTCTTGGCCACCTGGGCACACTGCTGGCTCATGTTCAGCCGCCCGTCGACCAGCACCCCCAGGTCCTTTTCTGCCAGGCAGCTCCCCAGCCACACTGCCCCAAGCCTGTAGCGATGCATGGGGTTGTTGTGGCCCAAGTGCAGGACCCGGCACTTGGCCTCGTTGAAGGCCATGCCATTAACATTGGCCCATCTATCCAGTCTATCCAAGTCCCTCTGTAGAGCATCCCTGCCCTCAAGCAGATCAACACTCCCACCCAACTTAGTGTCATCTGCAAACTTACTGATAGTGTTTTCTATGTCCCTATCGACATCATCAATGAAGATATTAAAAAGGAAAGGCCCCAATACTGAGCCCTGAGGAACACCACTTGTGACCGGCCGCCAGCTGGATTTAACTCCATTGAGCACCACCCTTTGGGATCGTCCTTCCAGCCAATGCTGGATCCAGCAGATCGTACGTTCGTCCAGGCCATGAGCAGCCAGTTTTTCCACCAGAATGTGGTGGGGGACAGTGTCAAATGCTTTGCTAAGATCCAGAAATATTATATCCACTGTCTTCCCCCCATCCAACAATTGGGTCATCTTATCATAGAAGGAGATGAGGTTCGTCAGGCAGGACCTGCCTTTCATAAACCCATGCTGACTAGGCCTGATCCCCTGGTTGTTCATTACATAGCTAGTGATAGCACTCAAGATGATCTGTTCCATAATCTTCCCTGGTATCGAGGTCAGACTGACAGGTCTATAGTTTGCTGGATTTTCCCTTCTACCCTTCTTATAGATGGGTGTTACATTTGCCACCTTCCAGTCCGTGGGGACCTCTCCAGTCAGCCACGATTTAAGGAAGATGATGGAGAGAGGCTTGGTCAGCACGTCTGCCATCTCTTTCAGCACTCTTGGGTGTAACCCATCAGGTCCCATAGACTTGTGTGCATCCAGGCGGCAGAGCAGGTCACTGATCACTTCCTCATTGATTGTGATGTCCTCATGCAGTCTGGGTAATGGTAACTTGTGGAATAAAATTTGCAGGGAAGGTCATGCTTACAGAATCTGGCTGACTGTTACTCCAGACAAAGCCCCTGTGGCAAAGGGCTTGCACCAAAACATCACCTTGTCTTGGTAATAAACACAGAGGTGATGTCCTTGTTATGGTGATGAGATCTGCCAGGTGGTACACAGGTGAGAGCACATCTGCTCAGCAGATAGTTATGAAGAACTTCCCTTTTACCTCACCAAGTCTTGTGTTGCATAAGTTCTCCTCAGGGCACTAGGCCATCAGACTGCTGTTCAGTCACTGTTCCCTTCTCCTTTAATAGTACAAGGAAGGGCTGAACAATTGTTCAGTTTTTGGAAAGTGGAGCTGGCTGTTCACTGAGGAAGGCATCTTGCAGAGAGCATGCAACTCTGTCACCCCAGAATCAAACCAGCTGCCCACTAGCCTTGGTGGGACAGAGGAAGTTCAAACTTTCAAAACAAGAAGAAATCTATATTCAAAAACCAACCAACTAGCAGACTATTGACTTAAATCTGTAATTTCCTACAAAAAAGTTTCTGACTTTGCTTGGCAATTATATGTTTTATCATTTAGTTGCACTAAAAGATGTAATAATGGGAAGTACTGTAATGGAGTTAAATACAGTTAACATTCCACTGGACTGTATCTGGGAAAGCATCCCACAAATGTGCAACTCAGCACGCAACTGAGATGTAGGCTAGGATATACTAATAAATCCAACATGTTCCTGAAAATCGCCATATGCAGTACCAAACAATTTACCAAAGTGTTTGTCCTAGCAACAAGACCTGCAACTTCTAGTGCAGCATTCAAAATACAATGGCTTAATTGACAGCTGCCCCTTTTCCTTTTTATCACTTTCTTGAGGTAGGCTATCATACTTGCCCCTCTCCAGTATTCTGGATGCTTGCCTTTCCTTCCAGACTCCAAAGACATTCCCTTATGGTTATCTCAAGGGGCTGGAGCCAAATATTTTGGAGCTCTTAAGACACTGTGAAACTTCAAACCCACAGGAAGACCATTACATGGAGAATCACAGTTGGGCTGTAACAAAGAAAAGCTCCACTGCGATGGCATGAATGCCACCAAGTGAATATTGGACTCCCACTACAGCCAAAAGGCTTTCTTCTAGAAAAGCATCTGCTCCACCTTAGCCATGCAATTTCCTACTGAAAAGAAACCTCCTCTCTTTCTCTCTACTTACTAGAGAATGAGGGAACCCATATATTCACTCAGCTGTAGTTATTCTTTGTAAAACTCCTCAATAGAAGCAAAAAGAATAGTGAGAATTATAGAGATAGGGAACATTTTAGAGATTCAGGGAATCTTACCAGAATTTTGTACACCTGGAACCATACACTGAAAACTACGAATTTCAGTTCATAGAAAACTATATTACCTTTCATGAGAGTTACTCACCACTGATCTCTACTAAGAACACTACTGAGCACAAAATACTGGGAGATGAGAGGGACAACAGAATCTAATAAATTAATAATGTAGGATTTCCAATGCTCTCTTCTAAACTTGTCTTATATCAGAAAGTTTGACCTTTGGAGGATTGCTTCTTGGAACAGCTCGTTCTGAAGCACACAAGGGAGAGGATGTTCTGACCCTTGTCCTGAAAACACACGAGCCTGGCTTGGCGCAGCTCAAGAAGCAGCTCCACCATAGCTGCTAATGAACAGTTACAACCATAGAATAAAATGTGATGTCCTCGAGGAAGAAATCACAGGGGTGGGAGAGAATATATCAAAGGAATGTTCAAACTAGCAGAGTGACATTAAACTCTAGAAAGGAGAATTTTTTTTCCAAACTTAACTTTGTTAAAGACACCCTGAAGAGCAAATATACAAATTGAGGTACTTAGCAAAGATGTTGCTGTCCATTTGTTTGAATCAAAAATCTATCCATTAGAAAAGAGAAATCCAACCCCAGCTGCAGAGTAACCTTAAGCAAACTAGAAACAAGAAATAAATTGACTGAAAATTAGGGCCAAAGTATTCCACATGACTCCCAGGCAGGGATCCAGAAGAACAGGATTATCATAAAATTTCAATATGCAATGAAGTTCCCTCAATCCTGTAAAGGCCCAAGTACTAATATTACCTCTGCTTGGTCAGCCAGGTTGTCCAGCGTGTGACAGGTGGAGCTCAGTGTTACCAGTTAAATACTGACATAGCCAAGAATAGTCTGCCAGGTGCTTTAAGGCGTACATCAACTTGAGGACATAAAAATGAGACAGTTATCAGTAAAATTATGAACCTGACTCTCAAGCATGACCTAGACTATGTATGTTCAATTTGTGTAAGACAAGAGTTAATTTTCTAAAGCAATGGAAAGTTTGTGCAAAAAGTAATGGACAAGAATGGAACTTGCTCAGTAAATAAAACCATGTTATAGCCATCTGCTAGAGGGTGCCTTGTGTTCTTCTTTTGAAGACACTAAAACAGTCCTACCATTTGAGTCAGGGAGCTAATTAGCTGTGACTATAGCTATCTCTTTACGTGTAGATGTAAGGATGTGCCTCTAGCATGAATACTTACAAGGACAGCAGAAGGTCAAAAGCCACACCATCTTATGAATTATTGTAGGATGTTACACGACAAAGTTCAAGGCTGAAAAGTATCTCTTTCTGTTGGGTACAAGATACACTGATGTCTTGAGATGTCCCCATAGTCACCTTCCTCTATAGTCCTTTTCAACAACCTCTTACTTTCTTTAAAGGTTCATTTGCTTATTTCCAAAGTTTGCTCTGATATCATACAGCTGTATAACCTCAAAGCACAGATTCATAAGAAACACTGAGGATGCGAGGAGCAGGGCTGAGCAAAGCTGTACCTGGGTCTTCCACTCAGCATCACTTTACCTTGACTTCTTCATTTGACCTTGGAGTCTTATGACCAGACTCTTGTCTAGACCTGACTATTCTCACCAGACCTGCTGTGGCCTTGTTCAGGTGCAGTGGGACTGGACCCTTGTCAGAGAGGTTGCTGCCTGCATGCCACACTGTCATACCTGACTCCCCTTCACTTGCCAGGCACCCAGCTCCCTGACACACAGGATATTTCACCATAGCTGTTGCAAGCATCTGCTGAATAGCACCCATGTGGACAGCATTAATATCAAGTATTGATCAAGCAGAAGGTTAACTGCTTAGAGTGTCAATGTTGTGGTTGCCTTATCTTGGGAAAACTAGAGAGAGTTGGACTGATGTTCATGTTGTGATGGAAAGTTCTTTGGCTGACTTTGTGGGCGGTGGTTTCCATCCCTTTGTGGAGCCGTGGTTTATTTTGTTTCTTGGTTTGTTTCTTGATAGCTTGCCAGCGTCCTCTGGGATAGATTATTCCTCAGCATTTTCTGAATCTCTGTCAGTACAGTCCAATGCTTCCTCCTCCCAGCTCTCATACATGCAATGACTCAGCCCTGGCTCTCACTTTCCCTTTGTTGAACTTTGTGACAATTTTTTCAGCTGCTTTGCTATGTGGCCAAAAGAAGTATGTATATACTTTGCCAAAAAGGCGTTTCAAACAACAGAAAAAAAAGGCAAGAAAGATGTTTGTTTGCATTGTATTATATCTTAGTGTTTTATGTCTCCAAACAATACGCATAGGGATTCCTGCGTTTATGTACCCAGGACTGATGTGACACAAAGATGCTCAACAGTTGCTAAATCTGCAGAAAAGTTTTGTCTGAGAAAAGTTTCTTAATAATGCTCTCTTGATTCACATTATCATCATCAGAGGGCACTAACAAAATACATTTGAGACTTGAAAAATTTAAGTGACAGAATGTGCTGCAGAGATGGACTTGTGGACATAGAAAGTGGATTAAAACACAAATCTCCTTGAATTATATGCCTAGAACTGGTTGCAAGCAAAATAATCCATTATTGTTACTACAGGCAAGGCAAGAATTAATGACTGGAACTTCATAGAGAATGACTGCAAGGATTTGACGGTGTGCCAAATCAAATGAAAAGGATAGAATAGCTGGAGAAATTGGGAAGCGTTCTAAGGTTATTTTCAATTTGGCTTTAAATGGATTGAAGAGGATAATAAAGTCCATGTCTAGATAAGCCTGATCCTCTTTTCACAATTCCAATTAGAAACATATAAGGAAGAAAACCTCTTAACTAGCATGGAATGATGCATGTTACCTTGAGGAGCAGGGAAAGCAATGCAGGTGCTGTGATAAGAGAAACAATCCCACTTCTCCCTCAATCAATGAAAATTCATGATTTAAAAAAACCTCTGTACTTCACCTTGACACTGTATAGTTATTAAAAGCTTGATGCACCAGGGTTTCCTAAATATGGAATAATTAAGTCCTCTGTGAAAGAGGTCTGAGGCGCAATTAAATTCCAAACTGAAGTCTTAACTCAGGGTTACTAGAATAGCTAGAGCTTTCTCCAAATTTCAACATTTAGGGGAAAACTTATAGATTAAGTAGAAGTCTGTGATAAGCTGTGCTTGCATTTTTCCTTTTCTCTCTCAGATCGGATTTGTTACAGTTGTGCTCTGCTACTCTCATTTTACTCCCATTGAAGAGTAGCAATAACTTACTTGATCTCTCAGGCAAAGTTCTGATTTTATAAGTTTTGTAAGAACTCAGAAATCCAGAGATCAAGGAACAAAAACGGGAGGTTTTTTTTTAAGAATGAACAGTACCAATTGGTGCTGGTCAAGGGACACACAAGACCCTCCACCTTTGCTGTATTCTTGTAAAATTAGTTCTCCTGCAAAGTTTCACCACTATTCAGATTCCTAATTCAGCGAAGACTTGCTGTAAGCAACTCCTCCTATCAGCACCTTTTCTAGGTCACAGTCAGGTTTTCACAGACATCTTCCCCACAAGTGATGCGTTGTTGCCATGGCCTTTCCTTACGATATCACTTTTATAACAGTGTGATCTCTGTGGTGATGCAAGCCTCTCACATTCCTGGCCACAGCAGAACAGTGTGTGAAACATGCACCCTCCAGAAAATAGTGGTCCAAGTTATGATAATGCTCCACTTGGGATCTGGATCTGGTCCTGAGCTAAAACAGAGGACAGATGCATGTATTCTCTGAAGATCATGCTCATTTATATGTACACAAAAATTTCCAGGGTTACTACAAGGTTGTTCTTATACCTCCAAAGCAGTCTGCTCCCAGCTTGACAGAATCCATTACTGTGCCACAGCTTAGGTGGCTCAGCCTTGAAAACAAGAACTTTTCCATTAGTACAAGTTAACCTTAACCTATCCTTCAGGTTGGCTGTGATGAAGGGCTGTAACTGTGGAGACACAAATGTCTCTGGTCAGTTACTTCACTGTCAAATTTTTTTGAGCCAATAAACATGGATTCTGTTCCTGCCTTTGGTAATTCAATAGATCAAATTAGTTGAAATGAATGATAAGGAGGAAAATAGAGGCAACAGTTCCTATTCTAGAAGCTAGCTAGCAGCTAAGCTCTTGTACTTACTGTGACTAAAGAGCACGGCTTGTTTCCTTGGTATAAACATTGATAGCCTGGAGTGGAACAGAAAAGAGGTTCAAGAAGCTATGATATTTATACCAAAATGCCTTGCTCTTGGTAAAGCATTGTCACTAGCAGAGTAGTTTCAATAAACTCCAACAATATACAGGGGCTTTTCTGATTTTTTAAAATTGTATCTTATAGCAGTCTATACAGTAATATAGTAGCACTGTATGCTAGGATTTAATAGAGTTCAAATAAAAGGAAGATAAATTTGTGGTTGTAAAGCTATGGATGGGCTCATCCACATTCAGCAGGATTCTCCAATCTTTGCCTGATTTTAGGAGTTTAATAATATTTGGCTGGGAGACTCCTAAAACCCTGGGTACTCTACGCACAAGCCAAGGAGCTCCACAGTTGGGGAACATGAGACCACAGGATTCAGATGAGCTGGTAAATTTCACTCTTCCTCTTTGCCAGTCCTGAACTACTGGATTAGAGAGAGGAGGGAAGGAAGATGACAGTAAATAAAGGAATGTGTTAATTATACAGACTGCACAAAAAAGGTGTTTGTGGTATGATATCAGAGACACACAAATAAGACCTAACACTCAGCATGGGAACTGCTGGGCTTCACAGAAAGGATTAATTCTGGCTCCCAGCTTACCCATTAGGAGCATTTGGGGATATTATTAGC
>VZTM01025190.1:0-11364 GCA_013400555.1 Jacana jacana
TACTGATGAGTTCTTTTGATTTTTTCAAACACTGCTCTTGGACATATTCCTGACAAGTGTGAACACATCTACTGGTTTTGTTGCTTCTACATAGGACAAACTCATGATGGGACAAACAGTTAAAGGGATAAACATGGAAAACATCTTTGACAAAGATGACTAATGTAATCTCAGAGCAGAAAATATAAACAATTATAATATTCAACCCAAAGATTTTGGAAATTAAAGTGGTGATTTGGATGCCTTTTTTACAAGTAAGTTATTCAAAAATCCGCTGAAGTTAAATAGTTAAAGTTGTTAAATGAGTAGCAAATGAGTTTGGGTGGAGTTTTTTTACCCTTACACTTACCTACTAAACAGTTGAGATTCCTGGTATATTTGATCGCTTATGCAGTGCCAAAAGAGAAGGTAAACCCCAAATCACTGTTAGAGCAGTAGTAAGAATGAAGGTACTATCCCCTAATGTGTATATGGCATCTTAGCAGCAAATTCACAGAAATTCCTAGAAAGTAATATGGCATTCTTATATTTTTTTTCCTTTTTCTTTTTTAAATTTCATTATGATTCGTTCATCTTACCATCCCTAAATTAATGGAATTGCCAGATTTTGTTTCTACCACTGTAACAGTCTATTTATTCTCCAGCTTCCTAGGCTCCTGATTTTCCTTTTGTAGAAAGATTCAGATTATTCTAAGCAGAATAAACTGTCCCAGAGTACAGACAAGGAGTGACCAGAAGGAGGAAGGATTGAATACAATGTCTTCACCCATTCGAAAATAAGGCTCTGAAGATTAAAAAGAGGGAGGATATAATGGCAGGAAATAAGCAACAATGCAAGAAGTAGATAAGAGACCATGAGATGGACAAATGAGAAGAGGAAGCAGAAGAGGTGGTGGTCAGAGCACAGAGATACAAAGTGCAGGAAAAAAGTGATGAACAGACAAAACCAAAACATGGACAGACACTGTGGACAGATGCAGTGAACAGGTGGAATTGTGGCCTTACTTGTAACCCTCTGAAAGCCTGGCTTTGTGAGTACTTGGTCTGATACATGCAAACACAAGCATCTATACAGCTGCACAATTACATGACCAAAATGTTCAATGAAGGAATTTCAGAGATCTACAGCCACTGAAAAACCTAGGTTACTTGGACCTGAGAGGAGTGATTAGAGGATACCATATGCTTTCTAAGACTTTCCTTAAGTCTGTAGGAGGAATTTTGCCTCCCAGAATATTTACAGCAGTGTCAAACTTCAAGCTTGATGTGATTTATATTGGTAAATCATAACTTGTATTGACTTGCCTGGGATAAACCTTAAGGTGAGATGAATCACTCCCTAGAAGCATCTGCTTCTCACTGCTGTAGGCAGTAATGGGAGAATACAGTGACTGTATCAGATGCAAACACCTACACTGCACTTGGTCAAATGCATCCCATACAAATCATCAGACCTATATAGATATTTAAGCATGTGAAGAGCAGTGAGACACCTAAAAGACACACCAGGCTCTTAACCTTTGAGGATTTTTTGGTATTTGCTCTCTTCAAAAGTTTAAACTAAACAGTAAGTAAAACTGATGGTGCCTCAATTATTCAAAAATCATATTAAAAGTTAAATACAGTTGTCACAACACAAAATGTTTATATGGATCCATACCTTAACTGTCTGGAAAGTGTCTCAAAACAGTCCTTATCCTGTCCTTAGCACATATTTCAGTATCCTGTCCTTATCACATATTTCATCATAGCATAAAGCTTTCATTTCTACATAAACAGTCTGAAGCAACTTATGGGGCAGCTGTTTACTGTGTTAAGAGTTGCCACTTGACCTAGTTACTTTTTCTAGTTTCCTTAAGCAGGTTATATGTCATCCCCACATAAGACCCATCTATAACCAACAAGATAATTTACATTTAAACTCAAGCAACAGCCAAATAGAACAATGCCTGTATACTTGCATCTGCTCCTTTTAAGCTTCTGTATACAGCTATGGCTGCAGGCAGACCTGCCGTGTGCATACAAGCCCAACCAAAGTTTGCTGCTGAACCTAAATCAAAGACAAGGGACTGCAGTTTTACCCTACCCCCTTCCTACACTAAGCTACCAGGCTTTGCAGCAGCAGTGTGGCAAATTGGAGAGAAAGAGGCTCTTGGACAGATACTATACTCAAACCCAATTTTTGATTTGGAGAGTTAAGCACGATTAGACCCCTATGATAGCCAGCTAAAGAGAAAAGAGAGGCAGATGGGTAGAAGGCTTTCTCACTGTTCTTTGCACCAAACACTGCACTGTAGATATACAAATTTTACCTGGAGAAAGCAAGAGCCACAACCAAAAAAGCAAAACAGAGTAAAAGGTCAAAAACATATGCTCTGGAAATGTTTTCAATCCATATGTTTAGTGGATCCATAAAAAAGAAAAATATATGGAAGTATTATAATCTTCTTCCCTGAGTTGGCTGTAAAATATACTGGTGGTATCAGGATGTCATTCAAATCGTTGTTGTTTCAAGTCCTTTTGCGTTAAAGTGATGTCGGCTTTCACATTATTGATCAAATAATGGCCCCATTGCTGATGGAAAGGCTTTTTTCTGTAGTCACACAGAGCATGTAATAATTCAGAAATTTTAATGCTATTACTTATCGATGTTATTGAGAACTCATAAGCTACACATGAAGATCAATACACTTAATTTTCCTATGTTGACAGGCTCTCTCTCTCACTGCCAGTAAAACCACACATTTATCCAAGCTCTGAGTCTGCAGGACTCAATTCAGTGTGGTGGCTGGAAGGGAGCTGATTGGAAGGCAGCAAGGGAAGGCAATGACTCCAAAAGGAATATTACAGCTTCCAGGTATTTCTGGGCTTCTGAGTGCTTGTTTTTGGAAGGTACAGCACTTCCACTTTCACAACAGCTTTCAAAGAGTAAGAGGCCACTGCAGTGTGGGGAGGGATGAGGCTGGGAACAGACAGGTACCCCTATGTGCCTTCCTACCTCTCCCCTTTCTACTGCAATACATGACATTTTCCTCTTTTATTGTGACCCACAATAAAACCAGATGTAAACTCAACTTGATTCCCTTTGAGCTGCTTGGAAGCAGCTATTATGCAGAAACTGGAGTAGAGAGGTGTGGCTAGAACAAGCATCCCAACAACTCAAAGGGCTAAAGAAAAGTGTTGCCTGCCCAGCTGATCTGCCCCTCGCTTCCCCCTGCAGTGATCTGTCTCCCTGACCCCTGCCCCACAGCTGCCAGACTTGTACACACCACTCCAGATGTGCTCCAGCCAAGGCTGAGCAGAGAAAACTCCTCCACCTCCCAGCCTGTATGTGTGGGTGCCTGGGGTTTCTTTGTCCCCAAGGGGTGAACTTGATATTTCCCTCTGCTCTGTTTCAGGACATTCCTGCTGGCTGAAGTCTTCAGCCTGTTGGCACACTGCTAAAAGGCAGCACAATCATCTGGTGTTTCAATCCTCCTGTTTTTGTTACACCTGAAAAAATCTGCCTAGGGTGTGCCCTGATCCATCATTCAAGTCATTAATGAAGATGCTAAGCAATATTGGCCCCAGTATCAAACCCTGCAGTCAAAATACTAAATAACGTAGTTTTACTTGCCTGCATACATACATGGATTCCATGCTTGTCATCTTCTTAAGATATTTTTGACAAAAATATATTAAAAGAGAAAAATAAGCCCAGTGAAATACAACAGCCATAAAGATGGCTTTTAAAACCCACTAAGGTGCATCTGCGAGTTAAAGCTCTAAAGCAGACTAATATGGACAGCATATCCCTCTATTTTCCTCTTTGCCAACAAATTGATAGTAGAGCAAACACATTATTCTGTAGGAATGATACCCCCTAGCCCTATTATTCATACACAGTTATACAGAAAATATCTTCACTAAATCCAAACTAACAGCATTCAACACCAATCCTTTGTATTGTTTCTGTATATGCAGCTACAGTGCAGTATTTCAGGCTCAGGTAGCCAGCTTACTGCCTTATTATGAAACATTGAAAAAACAGTCATACTTGAGCCACATAATTCCAATACATGATTTCACACATACAAATTCACAAATGCAGTTATCGCATTGCTTTTGCACTCAGAAAGCGCCATCCATCTAAGAAGTGCAGATAAGACAGTAGCTTTAGATTTCACCGAAGATAAACATCCATAAATTGGTTATCACTTCACTCCTATTCATGAAGCCTGAGAGCTGACAGACTGAGGAGGTGAATGGGAGCAATCCACACAGCATTCAAATTTATTCATTCACAGTTATTTGATCGGATTGTTCACACAGGGAGGCAAAGCCCTGTGCTGGAGTCCACTGTGCCCTATGCTCTGATTCATAAAAAAAAAAGCTTAAGGACCTGTCCAGGGGAATGGCCACACCAGGTCTAAGCAAAGCTATAGACCACCGTTTCCTTCACTTCTGTGCCTGCTCTTTCATAGACACCTGCACTCAGCCACTGCCAGAGACATTCCCAAAGGAAACATCCATTTTGGGCTTCCAGATTTTTTTTTGATCTTTCATTTAATATTCCTCATGCCTTTTTTTTCCTTCATGCATTTATCAAGTTCAGCTACTTTTTGAAGTTGTAATTTTTGGCCTGCATAATAATCCACAGCAAAAAGATCCACAGTTTAACCATACTTCACTTGAGGAAGTATCTGTTCTACTTCATTCTGAACCTGTTTCTTTCACGTTTTGTTTTATACTGAACAGTTCTTGCTTAAAAAAAAAAAAAAAAAAAAAAAAAGAGAATGAATAAATTACAGGCTTAGTAAAAGTTCACAAGAATTCACAATCAACACCATTTTAATCCCAGAACAGCTAGAACTATCTACCTGAGCAATACAATGTGCTCATTATCATACTAAACCATATATGTATTTAATAAAAAAGTTACGATTTCAAGATCTGAGTATTGTTGCTTATCAGTTCAAGGACTAGTAAACACAATTTTGGAAGAGACAGCAGAAACATTTTTTCTATTAAGAAAAACGTAGATGTTCATGGGTAAATACTGGGGTTTGGCTTGTTAAAATCCTACAATAATCAGTAATTTTGTGTATCCAATCGGTAATGCTAGAGATGTTATGATTATTTGTATGATTTTGAACTTAACTCCTGTATAGCAACAAGGCATATTAAATACAGTAGGACAACTGACCTATGCACTGACCTTTCATATACATATAGATAACATCTCTGAAAGTTTATATTTTATTAGTAAGTCTTCCTATACTCACTGCAGCACCTCAGACACCGAGCAGAGGGTGGAAGCTACTGGCACAATGCTGCAACTCTGGCAATTCTTATTTGGAAGCTAAATCTCTAATCCTCAGGCTGCTTTCAATTATACTGAGATAGGAAATAGCATGGAACTGCTCCCAGGATAAGAATTTTATAAGTGGTTCTGTAAAAGCCCATCCCCATTTCCTGGTAATAAATAGACAGTACGACCACGCTGAGAATCCAGCCCCCCTCTTTCTTGAAAATGCAAGGACAGCTGTAAATTCCAACCCCCAAATTTAAGATCTTCATGTAATGGGGCTTATCACCTGATTTATCAGGAAAAAAAACCAAAAAGCCACAAAAAACCACAAAAAAACCCAACAACCTACATGGACATTCTAAAATTCCACTGGTTTTATCTTAGTAATTAGATTTCACCAGAGCCAAATGAAGATGGACAGAAGAGAAGCTGCTGTGAATCCTGTATGGTTTGCAGCTGCTACATGTATTGCTTGGAAGTCAGCAATGCTTGCAGCCCTTGGGAGTCCTATGGTTCAGGGTTCCTGGGTGTTCCAAGCTCTGTCAGGCAGCCAGCAATGTTTTGAGCTGCCATTAATCACCTACTTTGGGGTTCACAGCTGTTACAAGCAGTTCCAGCAACTTGGCTGTGCTAGTAACCACTTATTTCACTTAGCAACAAATGCAGGCATATGGGTGTTGCTTATAATTTCTAAGGAGCTTTTTGCCAATGCTATTAGCTTCCACAGTCAGCTGGGGCTACAGTAATGGGAGATTTAAGACATTTTAAGAACATTTCTAACAGTGGTGCCTAACAAGAAAGAGTACCTTTGGCTATAGTAACTGTGCATATAAACATTGCTAATATGTTGGCAACTTTCCTAATAATAACCAAGTGCCTGATACTACCTACAGCTGTGGAAGCATTAGTCAGTGCTTCAAAACACTGCTGCTATGTCAACAACATGTATAGAGTTTAACAAGTAATTCTTACAATATCAGGAGATACTCTGCCAGCGCTCTGTGTCGCAGCTACGTCCCTCAGCAGGGTATATTAGCTCAGGCTCAGCACTGTGCTAATAAAGTCACGCACATTTCAAGCAATGTGAAAATATTGAAAGCTACACCGCCGAGAACACAGAAAGAGGCTCTGCTGCTGAATACCAAAAAAAGTGTTTAAGACAGCTCAGAGTCTGAGTAGAACATTTTAATTCAGATATCACTGTCATTATTCATGAAGATGTCTGGAGCGACTTTTTTTTTTATTTTTTTTAATCAGGAGTAAAAATAAAAAGGAAAATGCTCAATGCCTTAAAAGCAAATTGTGAACTTCCTCCATCATGTCTTAATAAAGAGATGTTCAAGGAAACCAGAGCAAAATAATTCTCAAAAGCGACATAATATAAAATCTATATCGCAACTCAACCCCTGAATCCTGTAATATAGAGGTGTATTTCAACATGACTTTACCACAAAGAGCAGGAAAAAGTCTGCTAAATCCTACCTTAAGTTTCATCCTGTCTGCAAATTCCACAGGAGGTTTTAAATTTTTTCACTATTTTTACTTTTTAATTTTTTTTGTTATTGGCAGAAGACAAACTTCTTACAAAATTAAATAAAACCTATGACATTATTTGTTTCAACTCCTCTTAATAGTAAAAGTGTATTACCTTTTTCTCATTTAATTCTGGAAACATTAAAACATTTTCTTCTACAACTCTTTGCCATATTAACATTAATCCTTTCAGTTGCATTAAGGTATCTTATAAAAAACAAGCCTAAAGGAAATTTTGATTTTTAAAATTTTGGATGGAAGTTGAAGTACACAATTTTAATGCATAACTGACTGCTTTCAAGTTTCTTACTTTTTCACTGCTAACTCCTTCTTAAACATAAAGGACAAAGCACGCTAAGCCAGTCAGGTCATCTTTTTTGATAGAGAACAAGTTTTGTACCTGAAGGAGAAACAAGTAAAGCCACACATCTTGTTTTTAACAAGGCTTTTGACACTATCATATTGTATTTTTAAGCAAGCTAACAACTATCCCAATCAGGGCAAACTACTATTCGCTTGGTATAGAACTAGCTAGAAAACTACAAAATAAAATTAGTTACAAAAATTTCATAGGATGTTATATGGTCTACTCCAGTTTCCTACAGCCTATTCCAATTCTGCTATCTTGAGGGACCAAATGATGAAATAACATGTAAGCAAAAGGCTAAACCCCAACTTGTTAGTCTTGCATGGGGAAAAAAAGATCTGAGCATATAATAGTTCACAAGGTAGAATGTGAATCGCCAGTGGCATTCTGCATTGAAAAGGTCATGATGTTGTGTATGAACAGGAGATAGGGAGTGTCATCTGCCTTTCAGTGGGAATGGAGTTTGTCATCTATCACTGATATATGTCAATAAAGCAGCTAAGTCTAAGAACATATTGTTGTAATGAGTACCAAAAGGAGCAGAGGTCAACCATTTATTCTGTGCTTCTTTTCAGAGTTCATGCACAAGATCAACCCAGAAGCACCAAGTGATGCAACTACTGACTTAAAAAGCTACAGATTTCAATTGGTGGCATGTAGTCAGTATAATTTGTCTATGGCAATATAAAACTAGACCTTGATCATTAAATCCCATTTCGGCAATTGCAAGACACTATGTATCTTGAGAATCTAGAGAACATATGCTCCAGTAACCCAAATCCAGAAAAGTTTCCCTACACACCTTAATAAACTGAAAACTTGTTGTAAACCACCTATTGAGACAGCAATGATGTGCCTACAAAACAAGAGCATAGAAAGATGAGGAACACTGGTAATGTCCTTGACCTACATTGAAACAGGGTATTTATTCTGAGACTCCTAACAACCTCTGTTAGAGTTGCTGAATCCAGTAGCCCAACAGAGACAAGGCTATTGCGCACAAACACAGGGCCAGCCACATACATCAAGATGGACAGAAGACACAGCCCTTGTAAAAACCTGGACAGCACCAGTGCCCTCATACCATTCCCCTTTCTGTCTGATCAGGATGAACGTATTTTACTGGAAAATAAGTATATATGGACACACAACACAGACCTGTCCAGTGGCTGAGCTTAGACAGTCTGTCCAGCATCTGTCCCTGGACACCTAGGTCTCCCCAGCTGGTGGTATCTGGATGTATATGAGCCATCAAGACCCACAGCCCCACTCCAGTTGCTGGTGCTCTGGTACACAGAGGCACATTGTGTCTCTCTAGTCACTGGCTTTAGACCCTACCCAGTAAATTTCTCTTGGATCCTCTAGTCTCCAGATGCCTCAGGCACCACAAATGCAAAAGGGTCTCTCAGCTACCTGGCCTAGACTTCTGGCTGCTTATCCATGCTCATTGGCTAGTCCAGCTTGGTGTGGATCACACATATATACCCACAGTTGCTCCAGTGGGTGACACTGCAAACACCGTGAGTCATGGTCCCAGCACTAGTTGCTGGCACTTAGAGCTCTTTATGCATACATATGCGAGGCAGAGAACAGAGAGCCCTGCACCAGAAAAAGAGTTAGAAATTGAGTTTAATGAGAAGACAGGATAGGCTGCAGCAATCAGGCACATGCCCTGGTCAGACAAGTGTACTGACCAGCAATTTATTTACACACAACTAGCCTCTGTTAACCCCTTCGCCCTCTATTTTTCCATGCTTGTTTCTCCCCAATTCACTTTGATCCCTCTCTCTTTTTTCCTGCTTGTTTTTCTTCCTGTAAACATCCCATAACCAGCCTTGCACAATCCCAATCTTCTGCCACATCCCATAATGATTCTCTATAGGCATTAAATTCCCTCTTTTCAAAGGTGAGCCCAAGACCCTCTCCTGCTGACTGATCTTGATGGGTCTCACACCTGGACAACAGGGTCCATCACCCTCCTGTAGTGGTAGACCTGCAAACAGTTGGGTCACAGCGCTCTGTTTGTCTAATAAGCTTCTGGGTTTTCTCCACCTGCCATTGACCCTCTGCTCCCCTGTGCTCATGGACACAAGGTTTTATCTCATACCATAACAGCCTGAAGAAATGGGCTACGTCTTGTATGGCAGAAGAGGAGAAGAAGGGGAGGGAGCCACTGCTCGCCTGAGGTGTCAGACATGTGATCCTGATCCCAGTCAAGGCAGCCACCTGCACTAATGAACAAGATACACCAAATGAAAGAACTGCATGGAATACCAGCATGCCTTGCCCCACCCTCTGCCTCTTTCTGTAGCCTGTTTCCAACGCTTAAAAGTAGAAAAGTAGGAAAAAGTAAGGAAATAATTTATTTCTTAGAGGTTGAAATCCCTCCTGGTCCTTGAGTGCACCTAGCAGAAAACCTTAAATAATATGATTATATTCATATAATAATTGTCAAAAATCACCACAAGCAGCAGAACTAAAAACTTCTTTTAATCCCTCCTGTGTTTACCAACCAGTTGGGCATTCAATGACTCACCCTATACCTAACTGTCTCACCACAACCACCCAACAGCTTCTGACACTTTCCCTATAAAAGCATAGTAAAACAGTCTACACGTAGCTATTAAATATTCCCTATCTCTCTGCCCTCACCACTCCATTTGATGTATGCTGTCCCAGAGTTTCACTCTTTGGATGTTTAAAAACTTTTTTTAAAACTTCTAATCTAAATACTTTAATGACCACTGCATATGCATTTTCTCTTTTAACAGAAAGAATTCTTCTTCCTCCATGATAACTAGCTGCAAAGCTAGTTGAAAAATCTTAATGTACTCTCTTATCATCATGACATTGTTAATATCTTCCCTGAGATACATCTTTCATTATCTTATTCACCTCTTTTGGGCTGTTCCATTCTGTGAGCAATTTGGCCAGAATTTTGCAGAACATTCTAATGATTTAATGAGGTATTACCAATGTCTTCTACTATGGTACTAATTGTTCCCTGTTGCTAACAAGAACCCTTTGCCATTACAAAAATGAATTACCTCTTGCATATGCATCACACTGGTGGTCTATGGTCCTAACTGGCTCAAGCCTTGTGTCTGCAGTAGAAAATTTTGTTACTAGTCTCAAAATGCATCATTTTGTACAATGAATCCTTCCTTCTAATTTCTATGACTCCTTTCATTCCCTCTGGAATTCAACAAGAAAGTTCTCATCAGTAATACACAAAATGACAGTGTGCCAAGAGGATACATAACTTCCCCCACACTGCTGAGTGGCCAACACTCTGATGGTTTAGGGAGTCTTTGTGAAAAGGTGATAGAAAAAGGATTTAACTCCTTCAGAAGGAGGCATTAAATCTGTATATAGTATGGTCATGATTCCCAACAGTTTGGTTTGCTCTTTTATCTTATATCTAACCTTTGTGAGGAAATTTAAAGAATATTTAGTTTTGTTAATATGCACTTAATCATGTTGCTAGGTAAGATTTGTTGATTTTATCTGACAATAAATAAATAAAAAATAATAATAATAAAAAAAAACTAAAAAAAAACTATTGTTTTTTGTCCCTCAATTTAGTTGAAACAGTGAGATATTACAGAAATACTGAAATTTTTACTGTTAGAAGTTATTTAGGGGATTTTAAAATCTTTTTATTTTACTTTTTGTCTAATTTGTGCACTAAGAATTCCCTTCAACAGTATAATCATGAGCAGTAGTCACTGAAGACAACAGAGGTTGTCACAGAAGGTACAACAGAGACAGATGAATAATTTTTGATACTAGTAAATTACAAATGACCAATTAGAAGATCCGTTAATTTAATTTTGTGGCACCAAATCAAATGGCCTATGTATAAAATAAGAAGTGCTTCTTCCAGGGGCAGGTAAAGAACGAGGCCATTACAGTATAATCTGTTAGCTTTTATATGCACAAGTCCTGATGAGGATAAAGAGAAATCTGTCTATCATTTGTGGCAAGTTCTGTCCCAAATTTGCCTAATTGCTTCATAAGTGCTCTCGAGACAGGAAATGTAGCTGCTACTGCAGTTGTAAAATGAAAGGAAAAAAAGGACGATGGTTATTGAGTCTATTTTTAAGTATGAAAAATGCACTTGTGTAATACAATGATGCCGACATTCAGACATACCAGAATGGAAATAAGAATA
>VZTM01025190.1:11382-26190 GCA_013400555.1 Jacana jacana
AAGAATAGTACAGTGAAAGAACTGGCTTGTGTTACATTCCAAGATAACGACAGCCACCCTAGACCTACACATTATAAAAACCACAATGGCTGAATAGATTATAAGGTTTAAAGGTTAGTAGAAGTATCCCACAGATAATATATCCTGGTTAAAATAAGCTTTTGAGAATTTTATATTATATCACAGCTGAAAAACCAGAAGGCTACTGTCCTCTGAGTTAGCATAACTTAAAGGTTGTCAATAATTTCCTGAGGTCTCTTTAGCTGGAGAAACAATTGCCCATACTTACGGTGGCCCTTTAAAGAAAAAGCGTGCATTGTAACTTCTATTTTACGTCCTATCAGTGATAGAAATTTTTAAAAGAACTCTGGCAAGAGCCAGGTAGTTTCAGAAAAGGCAACAGATCTTTTCTCATTACAACAAAGAAAAACCACTGTAAGTTACACCAGGGCCTGGCATACCAGTTGTATATGGGTAGTCCTGAAATGTCAAGGTACGATGACAGAAGTGATGAATGCACTTCATCACAGAGCTAATCACCCCAACATGGGATGGGCAGGTGGGACATGCTATTGACGCAGCATAAAGCAACTGAAGCATTTCCAATTACAAGTCAGCAAGGCTTTTAAACAAAAAGAAACTGTCTACTGAAGATAGGCCACAATCTCCACATGGCTATAGAAAAATGCTTCTTTGAAATGGCTTACCTGGAATGAATCTTGACTGGCATTGAAGAAACAGGTATTTGTTGTTAACATAAGTATTATCTAAAATAAGCAATTTTAGCAGTTAGCCTATTACAATGTGGCTATCGCTACTGATGGAGATTAGCATCTGAAGAACACAAATCCTCAGTAAATTTTACTACCAATTAAAATAAGATTAGAAACAAATTATAGTGGCATTCTCTTTTTTTATCTCCTCTGTTCTGTGACGTTGACCTAATAGAGTTCAAGCCTGACCTACTTGTTTTGGGGAGAGGGAGGAAGAAAAAGATAATTTATTTTTGTAGGGAGCATGGAGTTTCTTGCTTAACAACAATGATGCATGAAATGAGGCGTTAAGCAAAACACCAAATATCACAAGTGTGGCAACTGATTCTTGAGGGTTGACAGCTCTGTTCAGTTCATGCCTTGAGGGCCAGTGGCAGTTGACAAGCTGGGGCTGAAAATGAGGGAGTTTGTGTACTAATGAGGATCTGATGATACATACCCACTGACTAGCTTGTGGGTGATGACTCAACTAAGTTTGTTAATCACTTACTGAGAATAAGGCTGTAATTAACAAATTAGCATGAATTTGGATTTATGGCTTTCCAGCAGTTTCTAAATTACAAACCTAATATCTATGTTTGAATAAAAAACTATCTTTAAAAAAGTATGTTGGTTTTTTTTTTTCTCCTTGGCTAAATAATGAAATTCCATTGCAAGTTAAGCCCTATCTTTCTAAGTCACTTACCTAGATTTCAGGGAAGTATCTTAAAAGAACATCCATCCATGGATACTTATTCTACTTGTGAGCTCACCAAACTAGCAGGTTGAATCCTGCAGGACTAGCAGATCAAAGAGTCTGCTTTCCTCATACCTCCCCCAGATCCTGTCTCCATCAGTGGCTCCCTCAGATTCAACCATAGATTACTGCCACTTCAAAGCAATTCTATCAGTCCTCAATATTGAGGGGCTAACTAGAAATCACAGCAAAGTGGAAAACCCTGTCAGGAACTATTCACTGCTTCTCCTCATTTGCAGTGTCCTCAGAGGTGTTACCGTGCGTTGAGAGAGCATCCGTGTCAGCAATAACAGACAGACATACCTTCAGATTAGCAATTCCTAATCCTGTTGTGTAGTATATAGCCCAGAACACACATATAGCCTTTGGCTTTCAGTAGGCAGTGAGTGAGAAGAGTCAGGTGCCTCAGAGTATGCATTTGTGCAACTGTCAGTAGCCTGAGGGAAATGGCAAGCAGGAAAGCAGGTATGACACACTGCCTTTCTGCCAGGATGATGTCTATTCTCTGTGTAAAATCCTAGTGGTCAGGTTTTCCAGATGTTTGCATCCTCCTCTCGCACCACCCAGGGTATCACCATAATCACAAGACCACAGCTACAACAAGGAAGGGCATACTATTTGCAACACTCAGCAAGAGGTTAGCACTAGCCATGCAAGGCATTCATACCTCCCTTTCTTGGCTTGATCTCCTCCTATTGTGACATCTTGGAAAAAATTGTGGAAGCCACCGCATTTCATAATAAGCCTGACCATACTGCTGTGGCACAGTCATTTTCACAACATGACGTCTGGTCACTGCTGTCAGGAGATTTATGCAAAAAATCGAGTTTTAGCAGGAGCCAGGTGTTACACCACTCAGTACAGCAGGTCAGGCATGCATACAAGCAGCAGTGTCACTGCTGCCAGAATTTAGTTGAGACATGCCAACTAATGGTTGGCAGGGCCCCCATGAAAACTGAGATTCTACAGCTTTTGGTTTAGGTGCTTAAACCTTCCTACATCCAACACTAGATGCACATACTGTCCCATATTCCAATTATCCCATAAAATCACTGTAACAACTTGTTCTATATCCTAAATGGGTTTGGTGTTGCTTTGGGAGAGTTTATCAGTTACCTGGTTGTGCCGAGGGGAGAGAGAGAGGTTTGGTCACTAACCCTCCATTTGGTTTGTGACAGGCATTTCCACAGCAGTTGGTTGTGATCTTAAAATTAGAACCATGAATTCATGTGGTGATTAAACAGACGGAGCCAAACAGTAGCTTTATAAATACTTTATAAATACTCGGCAGAACATACACCAATACATCTTCTGCTGGAAGATTTCAGTCTTTGCCACAGCAATGTGCACAAGAGAAGTCTGGGAGGAACAAAGAATACAGTACTTGCTTGAAAAAAGTTAGCTGATATTTCCAATATCACTAAAATGAAGTTTAAGCTTATTTTTGTCCATTTTATGTCTCGGGTACTGCTGAGATTCTCATAGAGAATCCACAGAGATTCTCACTTAATAGCCTGAAAACAGATTCGTAGAGATGCGTGTCTGCTGACTGTCAGTATAAAAGCTACAGATAATATCACCTGAAAAATACATCTAGGAGGAAGCAGATGATTTCCACCCATTGGAGGAAGAGGACTATACCCACTAAACAAGACACAGGAGGAAGAAACGATCCCAAGAAGGAGAATACTAGCTAGTTTTATCAATGCTATGAAAAGGGTAAGGATGGAGTAAAGAACTGGTTGTTTTGCCAAGAGGGATTTGTTTGTATTTCCTTGCTGTGAATAGGAACTTGGTACAGCACACAAAGCAGAAATTCCTTGGAAGATAACCAGAAAAATTAATTTCTGAAGAACATTAGTCACTCACTGCAGATTTCTTGTTAAACAAAGTTAGAGGTTTAAAAAGTATTTTTCCATGATGAAAAAAGAAATATCATTATGCATACACATCTACAGAAGTAAAAGAATCTGAGGAAGAGCCTTTAAACATGCAAAAGCAGGAACAAGATGGGGAATGAACTGGGTAGGAGGAGGATGGTGTGACAGGAGCAAGTCAGAGTATCCTACAGTGGGCTGGAAGGGACCTAAGTTCTTCTGGCAGACAGATTGCTCCATTTCCTTAGATAATCTGACAATCCCTTAATAAAACTGAAAAATTGTTCCTGAAGTCTGAGCTAAATCTTTTTGACTGCAGTGGAGGAAAGATTCTGCCTCTGCTCTCCCTCCTGGGAGTCACCTCCTTCATGCTTGAAGCTTGTCTCCCTTTTTCCTTCCCACCCCTCCTTCAGTAACTTCAGTTTTTCTGGCCTTTCTTTGCAGGTCAAGTTTTCTGGAGTAATAGCCATTCTCAATGCTCACCTCTGACACCTCAAAAGTATTATGCTTAGATGTGGACACAGGCTTTACCAGGGTTGAGTTCTTAATGCCATTATCACATTTCCCCTTGCACTTCTCTTAGTCAGAGAGCTGAGCTAACTCTCTGGGCTTTAGTATGTTCTTTGCTCTGGAAGGGTAATGACAGGGTCAAAATTCAGACAACCCTTGGTGGTTCAAGCTGTACTAATTATCTGAAAACAGAACAATGGAGCTGAAAAAACTCATTAACTTGTTAGTATCTGGACTCCTCAAGGACATTCTTCCAGGTTTCTTCAAAAGCCTGTGTGTTTTTTTGGCATTTTTGTTCCCGTTTCTAAATGCTTTTAATTCCAGAATTGCANCTTGAAAATAAATCAGGAATTCAATAGAAATACTGGCAAGATATCACATTTGCAGGCAGAAATAGTCACCTGCACAAACATAAAATGGATAACAAGTGTTGTTTCAGAAAAGAAGATTGTTAAGGAATGACACTTCAAGCAAACTATGGACCAAAGAGAGAGTGTCAAGAGATGAGCATGAGGAATGACCAGAGATCAAGAAAACACTTTTAGTGAGAAGCTGGAATTTAACCTTGCTNAGTATCTGGACTCCTCAAGGACATTCTTCCAGGTTTCTTCAAAAGCCTGTGTGTTTTTTTGGCATTTTTGTTCCCGTTTCTAAATGCTTTTAATTCCAGAATTGCCTTTCCTGTTGGAGCAATCTGCAAACCAGAAGAAACTTCCTATTGGCCACTCATCAGGAAGCAAAGCTAACTCAGAGGGGCAAGTGAGGCTACACTTTATTTCTATGAGATACCAGGAGCCTCCGATTCTGCTGGAGATTTCTGGGGTTTTTTAATGCCACTGCTACTCCACTACTTGTTTTATCTGAGAATGGGATTACTGTTTTAACTATTCCATATCCTGCANTGTATCCGATAGGAATGTTGAAGAATATAAAAGGTTTCTTTCATGAAGACAGTGAGAATAATCTTTACTGTTTTTCAAAAAGAAAAAAAAATGAGTTTAGATTGCAGCAAGAAAGAGTTGGGTTAGATTTGATGAAAAATAATCTGCTAACAAAAAATATTGAAGAAGGCAGGTTGCCCAATCATTATTTTGAAAAAGTTTAAAAACAGATAAAATAACTTTGCCAGTAACAATACAGGTAGAATTTAACTCAAAGTTCTTTTTAACTAGTATTGCCATAGTGACAAGAAAACAATTCCTGAATGTATTTATTTTTCAATTGGGATTATTAATTCCAATTTAGAAATAAAATTAAGTTTTAATAAAGACTCAATATTGCACTGTTTATATAGTTCCAACAGCTTGCAAAATGTATCAGAAACTGAAGTGTCAAAACACCAGAAAAATCTTAGGGTTTTATGACCAAGTGAATCCAATGAGCAGTTCTGCCTTTCAGGCCTATACCCAAAAGTTCAAGATGATTACTGGCCCAGCCTCAAAAATTTCTTTTATCTTTGCTCTAATTAATGCTCCATACAGACTCTCATCAGCCAGAATCATTTCAACTGATTTCACTCTACACCTGATGTAATGTAGAAAGAGTACAAAAAAAAACCCTCTCAGTCTCCTACTTTTTCAATTTCATATATTGTTTAACAGGCATGTTTGCAATTTTTCTTGTGATATAAATTGTATACAGAGAGCCAGTCAAATACCATATCTAAAAAATTAAATGACAAATATACGAAGATCTATATTTTTATCACTTCTATTTCTAAGTCTAATCACTTTGACAGTATACAAAGTGAGATTTATAAGCCTAGTTACTTTCTATTAAAAATATATTTTGTTTCCCCCAACAGTGGAAGGCCACACTGAATACACAGTTTACAATCTTTGGGCAGCAGTTTTAGTGATTTATACCTTTCAACTTTCACCAGCATTTAACAAATTTTCCATTATCTAGGTTTTCTATCATTGGACAAGTCAGACTACTTCTAAAAGAACTAAATGTTCCACTACTCAGAAAATATGCAAAAGAAACACATTTATGACAAAAAACAACACAAAAGTCTGAAAATTTGTTTTAATGTACAACTCCCAAAATAATGGGAGTGGCAGACTAGAGTTGCCTGATTAGATAAAATCTAATCTCACCTCAGCAAAGCAAAGGCACATTCCTCTTAGTAGCAGAACAGCAGGTTTGGGGTTGTTTGTTTTGCACTCAAAGATATTGAAAAAGTCACTCTGGCCATAGTTAAATATGACACAAGGACAATACGAGCAGATGATAACAGCCTTCAGTTTTAAAGTACCTACCAAGCAATAACTGGTTACTCTTTAACTGCATGTATCTAATAGATTAAAAAAAAAAAGAATGATTGTGTCAAATATTTAACTTCAGCTTCCAGTTTTTCGTATCTGAATTTCTTTTTAAGCAGGAAAAAGAATACAGAAGGTTGCTACCAACATGGCTTTGATATGATTTGGTAGTCGCAGCAGATCCACTCAACAAAGCATCCTAATTGCTGCATATTTGTTCAAATACATTACCCAATGTAATTGGTCTTACAGAACATATTTATCTAAACGTGCAAAAAGACAGATTTTCTTTAATATGTTTTTATCTGATGGTGTAAGAGAAGTGGTGGTTTTTTAAGTGGTTTGGAATTAACATGCATGTTTTACTTTCCCATCTGCCAGCGGGCGTGAGTTGGCATTTGGTCTACTGCAGTGTCTGTGGCAGCCTACTGAGTTGCCATCAGGACTGCATGGGATGTTATGTCACGTCAGGCCAATAGTAAATGCAACCAGATTTTTAATTAAAAATAGCAAAACCAAAGATGCTACTCGTATAAATGCATAGAAAAAGAATAAACACACATACAAAGAAATAATCAACTGAAGTATAGTCAGGGCATTTTTGGTGTTTTTGTGGGGGGGGTAGCTTAGGTCTTTTCATTTTCTCTATCCATCTTTTTGTTTAGGCATGCTTTTAAAATAAATTCTCACTAAAACAAGTGGGCAAGAGTAATGTTTTCCATCAATTAAGACAGAGGAAGTATGCCATCTACAGACCCCGAACTCCATTTTCCTTAGCGGGGGGAAACCTTTTGTAATTCTATTTCCTTAATGCCAGCAATGGGCTTGGTAATTTCTACAAGTAACAGCAAAATATATGTAACTTCACAGCACGCCACATTTCCTAAGATCTCATATTCCTTGGCATAAAACTCTCTTAACAGGAGCAGTATATTGAACTTTCAGGCATCTTATGATTTGGGAAATTTTTCTGCCAAAAATGACTGCCAAAGTCACACTAAAGGCTTTGCTTTAGCCTGCAAGTTTGATGCATATGGGGCACATATTGCTTTTGATATTTGTCAAAGACAGATCCTTCTGTGTGTTGTCATTAGCTACTGGTGAACCAAAATAAATGTCTGTCTGCACAAATTATGTATAGATATATACACATAACGCATACAGAGAGTCCAACGTTCCAAACACTTTGTAATCACCAGTCCCTGTTCACTGAAGTACAGTAACACTAGGCACTGAAGGTCACCATATGCCTGCATTTCGTGCTACATGATGACTAAACACTGGGTGTGCTGATGGGAGTCTGTGCTGCCTGTGACGCCTACCCCTGAAAAGACTGCAGAAAAAATGAATGCAGACTTGTTTTCCTGCAAATCTCTACTTATATGGTGCATCCTTCATGGTGTAAGCAAGGACGTTACTGATGACTTAAAGAACAAAGTGGACAAAATGTGATCCTGTAAATTTGATTTTGTAGTAAAATAATTAAATATTCACTTATTTCTACCGTATTGTAGTAATGGATTTCTACCTAAATTTCTTTTATAAACAATAATGGAAGACAGCCAACTTCACACAAGACTGCAAAATTTATATAATGTATGAATTTTTGTAGAGTATCTGTCTCCAGGAGTCTTACCTTTTTGCTGCAATAGATTTCAAGACAACTTCAGAAAAACTGAGAGACCTTGACTGAAGATTAATGATAAATCACAACTAGCAGAGCAGCTTCTGCTGCCTTCTGCTTCCACGGTGAGAACAAAACAGATTAGAAAACCATTAAGACATGATTTCTCTGGGAAGTGCAGTGCTGTACCTGTGCACTTTGCCACCTTTGATAAAAAAAGAAACAATTAATTAATTGGAGCCAGCCAGAACCCTGCTCCCCAGCCAAGCAAGGAGTTGCTGGACGTGGTATCTGGAAAACAGCTCTTCCCCCAGGTAGCAACAGGGGGGAAGGTAGACCTCCTCCCACAGCACAAGGAGTGTAAGGCTTACAGTGCTGCCTCTAACACACTGCTGGACAGGTCTGCATTGTCTCCTCTTGGAGTAAAGGCTTTTAATAAAAACTTGAAAGAAGGAGCAACACAAATACACATGACCATCCTCAGAAGCTGAGAAGGTGCAGAGAAAGTGGTGAGCTGTTACTGCAACAGCTCAGGCCCTCATGTAATAGCCTGTTCACTGTATAATAATTAATCTTAGTAATTGGGTGTAGAGCTGTAGTTTCAAAGGCACCTAAATGTGAACTTGAACTTTTACATTTCAAACAGCATGAAGAGAGAGTAGGGCTGATGGTTGGACTTGATGATCCCAAAGGTCTCTTCCAACCTAAATGATTCTATGATTCTATGAAATAGCAAAATGCTTGGCATGATAATAATTTTTGTCTTAACATCTTTACCTTACCAAAATTATGGCAGTGGCTACTTGTTTTCCCCATTTTTGGTGAGGATGCATGTCATTTAACCTTTTCAAAATACAATGTTTATCTAGACTTTAATATTCAAACCATTTTTAGTGTTTAATAGATGTGTTATGTTAGAGTTTTTAAAAACAAAAAAAATCCACTTGCACCATACACATTTATTATAGGATTTATATGTCCCTGAAATGGTTAATTCACAGGGCTGCAATGAGATTTATTAAAATACTGAACCAGCCAGATTATAGTCACTTGCACATGTGAAATTATGTACTAGTGTGGATGCCCTCTGTACTGCTAATGTCTGGTAAGGGGAAAATTATGGACTAAGCCTTTTCTTTTTATGCAGAAGAGAGGAGCAGACATGTTAAGCAGTTTTGGATAGCCAGGCTACATGGAAATTAAGGACTTGTATCAAGAAGTAACTAACAGATTACATTAGCCAGGCTGCTGGTGCACAGCTCATCCCTCTGAATACAGATTATGGTACAGCCTGCTAGTCACTCATGGTGCAGTAAATTCAAGCTATACTTTAAAACGTCTCTTGGAGTTGTGAAACGCAGACTCATTGAAATGAAACCAAAAACACTAAAACAAACACACAAACAACAACAAAACAAATAAGAGCTTTTGGGGGATTTATTTATTCCTGTTCTGAATAATTTTTGCCCAAGATTATATACCTTAGTATGTACATTTTCTTCTTTCCTAAAGACTTCTGAACACCAGTTAATTATGCAACAATGTTTTTAAACTCCTTTTGAATCATAAACATTATGCTTGGCAAAGGCTATGTCTCATTCTTCTAGTACAGCTTTCACTCAGAGCCCACTCTAGGAATTTGCATCACAGAAATGGTGTTTCGTGCCTATAAAAGAATAAATCTTAAAATTCTTTTCTGGGCACAAGGTTTTAATAGAGCAGTAGAATTCATTGTGTCTTTAATTTGTAGCAGTAGCTGATCGGTTGAAAAATGCCTAGGAGCTAATAAATAGAAATTGAAAGAGGTCCTTATGCTTGTCATTTAATGACAACCTGTTTGTCACTTGTGGTAAAGAGCTGGTTTGAAAGAGTTTATATTCCTGCTTTCCTGCCCCCACCCAAGCTGTTTCTTTACAATACCCCCTCCTTGTTTTCCAAGGCCATCCGTGATCAGGTTTTGCTCACTGTAACAGATTTTGATATGTCAACAGAAAAACGATGAGGGCATTGCTGTACACTGTTGCTGTACAAGTGTTATTTTTGAAATGCCCAAGCTAATCTATCATGAGAAGGACTTTTAAAATCACTATTCCTAGGATGAGCTTATTGCTTAATTTAGAATCGTTATTTCAATGGAACCAAAAGCATATAGTTAGAAAACAAAATAAAGATTAAACATGTTCATCTATCTGAACTTCCTTCTGTGCAGATACTATGTTTCAGCAGACACTGACAAATGGCTATATGCTCAAAGAATATTTAACTATTATATCATTGCAAATATTTCCTACAAACCTAACTACTCATGGCGCAACTTGCAGCCTTTCCGTCTCAGTGTCATCTATACTTCAGTCTCAGCAGAAAATATCTAGATTTTAGGAATAAATAAGTAAAGATTTCAACCCAGCTATACATCAGTTCCCTCTTTAATAAAGACAAACATAACATGAACCAGCAACATGCCTTTGTGGCAAAGGCGACTGATAGTATCCTAGGCTGCATGAGGAGTCTTGCCAGCAGGTGGAGAGGGATGATCCTTCCCCTCTACTAAGCACTGATGAGCCCACACCTGGAGTGCTAGGTCCAGTTCTGGGCACCCCGGTACAAGAAACACATGGACATACTGGAGAGACTTGAACAAAGGAGACTTGAACAAATGAAGCTGATTAAGGGAATGGAGCATCTCTGATATGAGGAAAGGGTGAGAGAGTTGTTTGGCCTGGAGACGACAAGGCTCAGTGGGTATCTCATCAATGTATATAACTACCTTAAGAGAGGGGTAAAAAAGATGGAGCCAGGCTTTTTTTACTGGTACCCAGTGACAGGGCTAGAGGCAATGAACACAAACTGAAATAAGGGAACTTCTGTCTGAATATTAGGAAATACTTCCTACTTTGAAGGTGACTGAGCAGCTCATAAGTTTAGAAAAATACTAGGAATAGACACTTAAACAGTATCTGCCATCCTGATTCAGTACATGTGCTGTGAAAAGAACAATTCTGGTGAACTCTGGTGAACTGGAGATTGTCTAGGATACAATGAAACTCAGTGTTTTTGAATCACAAGGACTCAGAACTCCGGAAACTCTGGTTACCACTGGGTGTAGTGACAAGAGCTTTCCAAAAACCACTCAGGAAATTTTCTGAAAATCACCTCAGAAAATCATGAACTTTGAAGAACATAGTTTCTCTAAAGCACACCTTGTACTTTCTTCAAATCAAATGGCATGTGATAGAATTTTTAAGTTTCAAGGCAAGACTAGCCAAGAAATAACTGCTAGTTGCTTTTCCTTCACTGCAATGAAAATGTTATTTCTAAGAAGCAACTGCTCTTAGAACCTCAACAGATTCATTATTGGAAGATTCCAGATATGAGGTGAGGGAGAGGAACAACGTAGGGACACTTTAACCACAATAAGAGGAAAGGCAAAATATTGCATTAGTTATCTTCAAACAACTGAAAGGACTTCTATTTGTTCAGCACTTGTTTGGTGGTTATATATTTTAGATATATATATATATAAGTTAATATATAGAGATATGGCATGGTAGGATTGTCAGATGTCAAGATGCAAACACTGTTTATATGGCAGAAAGAAATGGCAGAAGTGTCTTATTCTATGTTGCACTGCAGACACTCAGTTTCCTAAAACTGATATATTGCAATGGTTGCCAAAGCTCTTTTCTGTCTAAACAGACTATTTTTAAGTTTATCTTGAAAAAAATGCAGTTTCCATGAACTTCCTTCCTGCTTGTCAGAGCAATTAAGAGATGCTAGTACATAGCCTGTAAAAAATATAAAATATTTACAATAATTTTGCACTGTAGTATTATTTTATGACTTTGAAACACATGTATATTTCAGTGTTAAGAAAGACACCAGTATGGAATTGCTGTAACACTAGAAGAAACAATACTTGTGGAAAAGTGATAGTGGAATATAATGTGGTTGTATTGAAAAAAACCAAACAAACCAACAAAAAACACCCCTGTAGACCTGAGTAAGGACTCGGATTTATACTGCCTGCCACGAAACTGTTGTTAACACAGATTTAAATTTGCTTCATGTGCATGTTTGTGTGGAAAATAGCCACTCTCGGATGCACAATACCAGGAGGTATAACCTAATTGATACACCTCATTACCCTGTGTGGGCACTACGCACAGGAGCATGGAACTAAGAACTATGAACTCATTTTGAAGAGGCAAAGAGCAGTGGCAGACAGCAGTTCTAACTCAGGTCTCCAGCACACTGAAACCATCCCCGTGAGACACTGAGCTAATTTAGCCTGCCTCTCAATAGGAAATAATCTGTGGAGAAAGCTGCACGCTGACAGTCACAGCCACCAAGTAGCTATGGCATTCCCTGCTCCAGAATTAGCTTGGCCACAATATCCCTAGGACTTCTGGACCTCAGATGCAGTGCAAAGTCATTAAGTTTTGTATCCTCTTTTTGTACTGCGTGAAGAAGGAAGAACAGAAGGACAGTCAAGCTTACAAGACATTAAAAAACCAAAACCAAACCCAAAACAAAACCAAAACAAAAAGCAAAACCACTAGAGAGAGCAGAGATTGTGGCTCATCAGAACCCATGACTGGGGAAATCTCACTGACCAGAAAAATGAGCTACCAGGACACAGCTGGTGTGGAGAGAGGACAGTGTTGGAAGAAAAAGTGGCAGGCAGGTCTCCAGGGAAATGTCTGCAGGGAACTTTCTGCAACATGGAGTTAGTCTTCTAGATGGATTCTCTCTCATATCTCATGGGACAAAACCAGCAGTCATAAAATATTTGTCAGCACTACTGGTGAATTTACTATCTTGCCATTTGTTATTCATTGATTTTTCCTGGCTTTAATACTTCATTTAGGTAAATCCAGATTATTATTTTTCTTTAGCCACCTCTGCTTAAGTTAGCTGTTTTTGAAAGCACTACTGCGGTCTCTCTGGTTGCAGTCTGGTTGTTGTTTGCTTTGTCTTTTCCTGGGCTAAAACATTTTTGTGTAATACAGAATCCTCAAAAGAGCTACTGATGTAGAATGAAGTTGCTTAGTTATTAAGGAGACTTTCAAACAATCCAGCATGTATTATTAGTATTACAGATTGCAGGAATGCTCAGAAAAGCTAAGGCATTTTCTGGGAAGCTAATTTTGTTGCAGGTTCCTGAGTCCAAGCCTCTGAGTGGCTTCCATTCTCCTGGAAGGACCGGGCTGGATAGGTTGGGCTGGATGGCTGTATGACTTGCAACAGTTACAAGACCAGTCACTACTTTGTAGAAACAGAAGAGAATGCTGTGCACCTATTTCTTAGGTTAACACAGCATCTGAAACCTCTTTCTATTTTATATGTCGCTGCATAAAGTATCCTCCTGCGGACAGCTGATCAGAAGGAATCTCTCTCAAGGACACTGTCACCAAGGTTGTAAATAAAAAGCAAACACAAGGCTTACTAATAAAGTGAGAGTCTATTAACTAAAAGAAGGAAGAGTCAGAAAGTGACAATAACAAGCTGGTGTTTAAAGATAGTATCTTTCAAATTATTCCACACTGATAAGAAGAAATTCACTGTGAACTGTACTTCAAAGTTCCAGTGGTTCCACCTGGAGTATTCTTCCTGAAGGTCAAAATTAAGGTTTTATGTAATTTCTGAAGTGAGGATACGGCACAAGATAAATATTGACATATTGTAAAACGCTACCAACTACTCTGTGCTCAAAACTTAACCACCAATTAATAGCATTACTATATTCAATTTGTTAATTATATTCAATATTCCACATTAGAACCAGACATGAATTTCCAAAATATGATTTTCCTTTCAGCATTCACTTTGTGTTCATCAATTAGAACAGTAAGACATTTAATTTACATTTTAAAAGGCAAAATAGATTAAGAAAATCCAGTAAATTAGTCCGTTGCCTGAAAAGGGCCAGAATTGGCTCATCAGAAGACAATGAAAGAAACTCATAACTGGACCATACATGAAGTTTATTTTCTTATTTACCCCAGCTACTGACATATTATTGCATCACTTATATTTAGGTTTTACTTTTTATCTTGTGAAATGGTACTCATGTTTCAAAAGAACAACACTGGGGAAAAAAATTGTATCAAGTAATGCTTTTCTTTCTATTTTGAATCACTAAGTTTTACTGAGTGTTACATATAAAAGGAAAACTGAAAGCTAAAGGAGGGTGCGTTGGACCAATGCAGCAATACCCAGCTACGTAATAAGCACTTATAGCAGGAATCAGAAGAGATTGTTGTTGCTGTTGGTGGGGGTTATGGGTGTTGTTTTCTAGGTCATAATTTGAAGAGCGGGAGGGATTCAGAAAGAATTTCTATAGGTAAAAGAATCTGGTATTCTCTGATAAAATAAAGCATCGTTGCCTAGTCTTATATAGGACAGTGTTGTTTTCTTTCAGTTGACATTAATTGGGAGGAGTTGTGTTGTCCAATTTCTTTGTTTACAGCAAATAAAAGACACTTCGAGTTTCGTCTGGATTGCTGTAGCTTGGTTGACATGAAACCCCAATTTTAAGCCCAGTACTTTTCCATTTCACCTGATGTGCACTTGCAGAAAGGAGACTCCAACTTTATGCATCAGTCAATATCAGAGTAAAACTAGTACAGATCCTAGAATTGTGTTTGTAATAAGGAAGTGGCAAACTGAAAGAGGACTCATTAGAATATGCCACTTAAATGTCAAATGAGAGAGTGAAAATAAATTAACTTTTCTGAAGAAACTGGGCTGTGAGACAGATATGGACTTTGGGGAATGACTCCAGCAAAGGGCAACAAAGATAGTTAGGGAACTGGTGCATCTCTCCTGTGAGAGCTGTGACTATTCAACCTGGAAAACAGAAGGCTTAGGGGAGAACCTACCAATGTGTATACCTGATGGAAAGGAAAGAAGAGAGTGTGAGACTGTTCTCAGTGGTGTCCCGTCCCCCACATCCCCCCAGCTGGAACACAGAATGCACTGTCTGACTATTAGTAAATGTTGTTTTTTTTTTTTACTGAGGGTG
>VZTM01025191.1:0-12004 GCA_013400555.1 Jacana jacana
TCAGGGCAGCCTCCCAAGGGATACGTAAAGAAATATGTAAAGAGTGAGTGTCAGGAGGATGGAGCCAGGCTCTTCTCAGTGACCCCCAATGACAGGACAAGGGGCAATGGGTGCAAGCTGGAACAGAGGAGGTTCCACTTCAATATGAGGAGGAACTTCTTCAGGGTGAGGGAACCCTGGCAGGGGCTGCCCAGGGAGGTGGTGGAGTCTCCTTCTCTGGAGACATTCAGAACCTGCCTGGAGGCGTTCCTGAGTGACCTGCTCTAGGTGTTCCTGCTCCGGCAGGGGATGGGACTGGAGGAGCTTTCAAGGTCCCTTCCCATCCCTGAGATTCTGTGACTGGGACATGGGCCAGGGAGAGGTGGCGTCGAACATCCCTTTTATTAAATATAAGGCCTAATTCCTAAGTGCGTGGTTTAAGCAGGCAACTCGGTGGATCCAAGTCTCCTGCTTGGGCCGTAGCTTGCAGAATTAAAGGTTTCAACCAGTCAGGGTTTGGGTGAGGTTTTTACAAAACTCGTGGTTTAGCGGGTTCTGCTGGTGCCTCATCCTTTGCGGATGCGGGAATCCAAAAGCCAGTCCCACAGTCCCTGTGCTTCCACCCGGTTCCCTACTTCCTTAAATGTTGCTGCGTGTGGAGGAGAGGGATTAGAGGCAGCTCGAAGCTTCAGTCACTCCCTGCGTGGACACTTGTGTTACCGTCATGCCGAGGTGGATGTTAATGGGCGGGCATGGGGAAGGAGGGGAAGGAGCTGGGCAGGTTTGCGGAGCGTGAACCCACCGGCTACTTCTCCATGTTCCAGCACCGACCACCTCAGTGTCACTGTCCCCGCTCTCGATGCCCAGATGCCACCCTGGCCCCGCGCTGGCCACCGCTCGCCCCGGCCCCGCCAGGCGCAGGGACCCTCAGGCTGGTGGTGCAGATGAGGAAAGAAACCTCCTCCTCCTCCTCCTGCTGGTCTCTGTCATCTGAGCCTTCCCGAAACTTCACAGGCCTCTCGCTGGGCAATTACAGGAGGATTTTAGTCTGATTACACGTTAAAAACTCCCCTCTATAAAGAAATTCAAAGATCAGAGACGTTTTCTTTTAAGTATTACATTGAAATTGGAACACTCCTGCTGCTTATTACAAAATGCTCCTACAAGGCACTACCCAGGCCTTAGCCTTTACATTTTCATTGTCAGGGCTTTTTTTTTTTTTTACCCCTTTTCTCTATTTAAACATTAAATCCAGACATCTCACTCCCACCTGGGTGTCTGCACTGCGATGCAGGTCGGGGTAGGTTTAATCACAGCCTGGAGAGGATGCCCCGTCCCCGGCCGCTGTTAGGGCAGCGTTAACAGGACTCTGGGAATCGAAGCCAAACAGAAAAAAATAAATGACATTCTTGTCCTTCCCATACGTGCAAATGCAAGTTCTATACTCTGGTTTCACTGGGTTTTTCCCTGATCCCCCACTATTCTCTAATCTTCTCGAAGCCGCATTCCCGCTCTCCCAGCCGGGCGGATGGGGCCTGTCACAAACGAGCTGCACCCGCTTTCCGGGGAGCACGTTTCCCAGGGGAAACATCCCATTTCACAATCGTTTTTCCTTCTTTCTTTATTTTTTGGGGTTGGTTTTGGTGATGTATTAGCGGTTCCTGGGCCTGTGAAACGCCCTTTGAACGTCTCAGCCACCGCGTGGTGTAGCACACTCGCAGTCCCAGTACGTGGTTTCTAGACCCTGTTTTTGATGGGAAACACAGCGTCTGGGGGGGGCGGTGGCGGTGAGAGGTGCTTCCCAGTAACCCCCTGGTTCCCAGTCCCGGTGCAGCCAGCACCCAGTGTCCCTGGTTGTCTGTGAATGGAGGTGCCTCCAGGTTCATAAATCCGCGTGCGGTGGTAGGGGCTCTCCAACAGCAATTCATTTTAATTATGTGAGACATAAAAAGACCACCTACGGATGAGACAATACAGCTGTAAGATTCTCAAGGTTACTACGGGGAATACTTCATAACTGAAGTATGTTTTCCCCAAGGAGTTACACCACCATTTGATTTAATTTTTAATTTTTACATTTTAATCAAAAATAGATCAAATGGTGGTGTTCTCTCTGGGGAAACATACTTCAGATATGAAGCAGTCCATGTTCCTTTTAAATATGTAAAGCTGCCATTTATGTATAACTCATGAATGACACCCTGTGTCGCAGGCAAACACCAGGCAGGGATTTCTGGATGGTTTCAGTAACGGCACCCCCATCACACACAAGTGCCCCCTGCACCCGGGGCAGCAAAGCCAACGGCCTGAAATCGGGACCCGCCAACACGGATGTCCCTCGAGCTACCCAGGATGATGCACATCGATATTGGCAGGGACCGTGTCCCCTGGGGCGGCCACCCTCTGCCCTGGCACGCTGCTGGTTGTTGGGTTTCTGAGGGGCATGGTTGGAAAACATCCTGTTGGGATGTTCCCACATGGAAAGAGTGCCAATGTCCCTGTCTGGCTGTCACAGACACTGTCAGGGAACAGCAAGTGGTGCTTCTCCTGGGCAGGCTGGAGAGTTGGGTGGGGAGAAACTGAATGAATTAGAACAAGGGCAAGTGTAGGGTCTGGCATCTGGGCAAGAACAACCCCAGGTCCCAGTAGAGGTGACAAAAGAAGGAAAAGAGCCTAAGTAAGAACTTGTACTTTCCTGCTCCCTCCCGTGGGTTCAGCGGGAGAAGGCCATGAAGGGAGTAGAGGTCCCAGGACAAAGCTCCTCTGGAGAGAAACCAACCACAGCACGAGCAGGGGAACAGCGTGACCAGCACCAATAAGCTGGGATTTGCCTCAAAACCAGGCTGCCCTGAAGCAAAACAAGACTTTAAGTCAAACAACAGCCCAAGGAGATGGCAGCTTAGGCTGGAGAAGGTATCGACACCCACGTCTCCCCTGAAATCCAGGGGACCAGCGAGGTGAGGGAAGGCTGGGGACGCAGAGGGAGGGGACTGGTTAAAAAATACCAATGTTTGACTCTATTAGGGCACACCTGCAGAGGAATTACTTTGTTCCAAAAACCTTGGTTCTGCGGACAGAGGGGAATGGCACCACCCAAACCGCCCGGGATGCAGCCCCCCAAGTGCCTTTTTTCACCTCCCCAGCCCCGTGCCAGTTCTTCAGGCAGTAACACACCCAGACCGTGCCAGGCTGCAGCCAAACGCTCTTTAATGCTTCTGCTTCTGGAAGTGACAGTTTTACAAAATACAAAGGTAAAAAATATGAGATCATCCACTCAGGTTATCTCGTGTACAAACCCCACAGTTAGGAAATATAAAGAGCGCTGCCATCCCTACCAATGAAACAAAACCTTACAGTTACACAACGTGAAGAAAAGTCTTACAAAAATAGTTTTGTGGTTCTGCTGCAGATTTGACACAAATCTGCTTTAGAGTGATCTTGCCCTGTCCCCGCCACAGCGGTGCTACCAGCCTGGCTGACAAATCCGGAAACAAACTCCAGAACGTCTAGTTAAAACCACAGGATTCCACATCCATCCATCCAGGACACTTCATCATCATCATCATCAGCCCCAGAAAGGTCAGCAAAAATCTCTTCACGTTTTTGTTAGGGCTCAGGGCCCCCCGCAACCAGGACTGCAGAAGATGTAGAAGACTAATGAAGGATCACAAGGCAGAGCACAGGTACCCTCCTGCCTCCAGCTCCCACGGCATTCTTTTTCTTTCCTTTTTTATTTTATAAGCCAACTCAAGGAAAACAAAGGAGGGGGCTACTGGTTTTGACCAATACTAGGGGGATCATCCTCGCACACAAATGAAGTGTGAGCTCACAAGCACTTGCATTCGAGTCACAGACAACACCCCTGCAGTACTGAGGGTACCAATAATTAACGAAAAGGGAGAAGGCAAGTCTCACATTCTGACAGCCAATGCTCAACAAACAGGAGCAAAACACAATATGCTGTTGGAAACTCTGGGTATCTTCCCCATGTTGGTGGTATTTGCTAGTCAAGGCTCAGCTGTGGGGCAGGAAAGGGTGTGTGCAACAAAACCTGACCCCAAAGAGCAGCCTTGTCTTTGTAAAAAAGCTTCCCTCCCGCACGTGCCCTGTTTCTCGGGCCCTCCCGCACACCTTCCTGCCACTGGTCACCCCACCGGGAGCTCCCCCTCCACCCACCCTGGTGCTTGCTGTTGGATGACGAGGGGCTATTGCCCCACAAAAGGAAATGTTAGGGATGCAAAAGTTGCAGCACCTGATCAGCTCTGAAGGAACGGGGAGGTAGAGGTGAGCCTCCATAGACATCTTTGCTGAGGAAGGAAGGCATCGCACTTCTGTACCAAAAACTTGGGTTTGGATGCTCTTTTTCACTCCCAGCTGTGTTCTGATGCAGCAGGGATGGAAACTGCTGAGCCTCTTGCACTCCTTTTCCAGAGTTATGTGTTTTAGGGGTAAGACTCAGCAGAAGCAGGTGACAGGGGTAACTGATAATGAGGGGAGCTGACGTTCCACCAGCTAATCTAGCTCTGCACCCCTTTTTGGAGCTCAGCCTCGAAGCAGGTGGGGATTGGCAGGGGAACAGAGAGGCTTATTCCTTAAATATTACAAAATTGACCTGACTTACATCCTATATTGTGTTCCTGGAGAATGCAAAAGGCTGTAATTAAAACCAAAAAAGCCCCATTTCACTCAAGTTTACTTCCTCAAGCATTAGGGTGTTCAAAACATACACGTGAAGAACAGTAGCTAGCCATTGGCGAGACTTGATCTGAACTGCAGCACCACGTTTTTAAGCCTAAAGGAAGAACATCAGGCCCACACTCCCACTGCAGGTTACTGCGTGAAAAATAGGGTAACACTCTCCCCTTTTGTTCAGCTGTGTGGATGCAGCAACCCCCGAGGACAGTCCTGAGAGTCGGGGTGGGGAGTGCAATAACGGCCCCGCGCAGCTGATGGTAACAATGGGATCTGAACAAATGACAGGAAAATCAAACACTCCCTGACTTCACCAGCCCCGTCCAGCAAGTCATCTCCCGTAAGAGTTTACCAAACCCACGTGATGATTGCTCTAAAAGGAGTTGAAAAGCACATGGCACAAGACCTGCAAGGACCAGACGTGAAACCAGCTGGTTCTTGCTCTTACCAAGTCCTGTTCCAGCTGGAGACCCCACTGAGGTTAAAGCAAGGCAGGAATAGACCCACCTGCGACTTCTCAGGGTGGTAAAATCCGAGTCACTTGAACGAAAAGCACCCTTTGGGTTTGATAATCCACAGGCACATCCCTGTGACTGCTCCCCCACCCCATGGCACACCATGCTCTGACCTCTTCCAGCAAGAAGCACTTCCCTCCCTGCTGGGATGGACGCTGCTGCTCACACCAACCCGGGAGGATCCCAGACGGGGCAGCGGGGACACCGGCATTGCTAAACCCGCCGTGGTTCTCAGACCTGATCTTGTAACGGACTGTACTGTTCCTCTGATTGAAGAAAATATTCACATGTCTGAAAAATTTTGCACTTTGAAAATACTGATCTTCAATGTAACTAAAACTCATACTGGCTTGGAGGAAACCAATCAGTACACACGGCTGCTTAGTGCAGGGCTGCTTTACAGACTTCTTTCCTCATCTATTACTTAACTGAAGTCAGTATTCACATGATATTCACCTATTTAGGAAGAAAATTTCCTTAATCACAGTCAGCTCGGTGCTAGCTACAACTTGGCTACCTTACAGCCTGAAAATCTGTTTAAAAATGTGTTTAAAAATGATATGGACCTATATACTGGCAAAATGTCGATGAGATGATTTGTGACAAGCCAATGACATGATGTTGGACGGCAAGTTCAAGACCTTTTAAACAGGTTTGTTGTATAACAATAACTGGAAGGACAGAGCCAGGGGATCTCAACTTCCAAGGACTCCACAGAGCTGAACTACTCCTCTTTGCTCTGCAGAGGCTTGTTCAAGTAACGCTCCTTTTTTCTAGTAGATATTTGCCTGCTGCATTCACCAACTCTGCTTGTTATATAAACAAACTGGAAGTTTAGCAAATAAGACACCCAGATTGGATGCACGTTTTGGATTTAAACCTAAGTTTCATAGGATTTTTACTGGCCTTCCCAGCTGAACAGCCATCTAAAACCAGAGGTTTTTGTCTGCACAGACGGGGCTGAGCCAGGACTGCAGCCCTGCACCCACGGAAACACAAGGACCGTGCTCCGACAGCGCGGGAGAAAGTGCCCGAGCGAGACGGGGAAACCTCTTGTACCGACAGGGCCTTTGGCCCAGTCCCAGGGCCAAAGATCAACTTAACTACTCTAAAACGTTAAATTGACTGGTTTTTAGGCTTGTTTGGGTTTTTTTCCTTTCTAACCTGTACTGGGCTACCTTAAAAGCAGAAGCATTTATTTCAAGTGTAAAACCTAGCGATACCCCCCGCCGCGGCAGGGGCAGGGTGAGCCGCCCCACGGCGAGCACCGCAGACAAGGCGGCTGTCAGGGAAGGCGCAGCGTCCGGGGAATGTGGAAGGAAAAGCAGCACTGCCCATCCACCATCTGGCAGTTCCTAGAAGCCCAGGATATGATTGAAGTGTCCCTGAAATGACAAAAACCTTATGTCACTGAAAATCATCTCACCAAGAACCGCAGCCTTTTCCTCGGGATATGTTTCCAAACTTCGTTGGGAAAGAAACTGGCAGTTTCACTGACAGCTTCACAAATATTCCCTTTTCTGGGTTGTTTTTTCCCTGAGGGACTCAGGGACAACCAAAGAGTCTGGACAGCAAGGTTACCTTCTCAAGTGATCTGGCCATTATCTCACGGGAAAACCCCCCATCAGGCTGATCTGGCTGAGTACAGGAACGGTGTGATTTAGAAGTACAGTACATGTACTCGGCTGCCATTATCCAGAATTAAGTGGGCACTGCCACAGAAAATTCTCCAAACTCCAGTGAAACACAACTAAACTGTCTGATGTGCCAATTTGGGTTTTTAACCCCCAAACAGATTATTTTCCTGCAGAAGCAGCTCTGGTACAACTGCAGTGCAGTGGTTTTAGGCTACACCTACTCTTTGGAAAGGAAGTATCCAACTGGAAGAAAAACTAGGAGACAGAATGGGATTCCTGCATGGTTTATGATGACCCAATAAATGACAGCAGATAGAAGAACGGGATGGAGGAAGCTGCACCTTGCTCTTTGCTTCAGTTACTTCCTAAACTCTGCTTTTTAGAGTGAATTTGAAAAATGTGGTTGCAGTCCCCATATTTCCCAGCTGCTGCTGGAAACATATTAGTTTGTGCTCTGCTGGTGCACCTCAGAAACGCTAAATCAATCTGCTTTCTTTTATTTACATGCTTTATTCCTGAGAAATGTAATTGCTGTTTTTATTAACTTTATGTTTTATGGATCTAATACTTAAGAACAAGTCTATCTGTTATGTCACAGGAAGGAGGTTAATATACTCACAGATTCTCCAGCCATACATCTTGGGCAAGGCTGGGCAGTACCTCTGCTCCCGTGGTTTTCAAAAACCTAATGAACAGAAACACATACAACGCTTTCAAAATGGGAAAAAACAAAGGCAATTATTTGCAGTTTTATTATAAAATGTATTTTAAAAACGTGCTTTTGAAAAAAAATAGGTGCTGTTTGACAGTGTGACCATACCATGGCAGTTTGCTTTGTCTTTGTAGCCCAGGGACAGCAGTCAGGGGAGAATTTCTGCCTCGAGTCCAGCTCCATGGCACAGCCCACGAGGTGAGCGCCAGCCTCGGCTGGAAGGGTTTCCAACGGCTGGCAGGCTCGCTTCTGCAAGAATCAAAAGCAATAGTCACTTGTCTCCAGAAGGTATATAGGCCACTGAACACAGCTTTTGGGGGTTTTATTGTTTATGGCCGATAGGGATTTGGGGTTTGTATGGAAGAACAGGAAAGTTAGTGAAATACGGTCTACCAGCCACTACGCCAGATCCCCAACACTTTGCATTTAGCACCGCGTGCCGTGCTGCAGGAGCAGGGAGATCTGCAGATCTCGCTGCCTCTGCCTTACTTTCATAAACTGGGGATAAAACACCACTGGGAAAAGAGCACACTTCACCCTCCATTAGTGGTAACTTAGGATGGCGTTTATCAAAGGAGCAGATCAGGGGAAGTTGTGTGAAATGACTAATTACATCAAGGCAACGGAAGGAAAACCCTGAAGCCCAGTCAGACAGCTATGAAGACATAGTCTGTAAGGATTTTGCTGTCTTTCTCTGAACACTGTCACCTTTTTACAGCTTTCTGTTGCTCTATCACCCATTCACTTCCATCTCCTGAAGCTCTCACCTGAGCTGTGACCTAGCACTGAACGACACTTGGGTGTCCTGTGAATCAAAGGCAGGGGAAAGGGCTGGCCTAAGCAGGGACGTCTTTGTCACAACCCTTTGCAGGCCCTGTGGTCCCCAGAAATACTGATTTACTGGTCAGGAACCGGCAGGGTTAAGGTGCAAGTCTGCAGAAGACAGAGACTGGAAGCCTTAAGAACATCCTTGGCCTCTGCCACCCCAGGCAACCTAAATCCCAGGGGCTCCCTGAAATCCCAGCAGCAAATTAACAGAATACCAGGAAATTTCCAAACCAACGTTTCAGGGTCTGACTGTGAATCCCAGAGACACACACGCTTTTGAGGTCTTTTTCTGACGCCTTTCTGAACAAACTTGGTTTAAGGAACAAGGGCATCCGACCTCTTTCACAAGCCTGTAACTTCAGACGCGTTGGCACGGCTCTAACAGGCTGCTGCAGCAGGCACTGGCCATTTCCCATTCGCACGTGTTATGCACAAACAGAACCCATCAACACAACGGGAACCTCGGTGGAGAACAGCTGAAACAAGGGCCCTATGAAGGAACACAGGGTGTTTGGACGGGAAGTAAGTCAAAACGTGAAATAGGCATTGTACTACGAAAGTGACTAATACAATAACAAAAACTCCCAGAAGGTTCTCCAAAGATAGATGCCTTCCACTGGGAAAACACTCCCTTCCCTGTGTTGCTGCAGAACTCCTCCTTCATTGAAAGGTTCAGCATCCTGGTACAGCAGCAGCACCGGCGAGATGTGCCAGATGAAGGAGAAATGGGAAAAAAATGACTTACTGCCACACTTCTGAAGAAATCTGGCTTATTAAAAATAAATTCAAGGTATTGGTTTGGTGGTGGTGGGGATGTTAAGATACTTAGCTTCAGTGACAGGAATTCAGCATACAGAGCAGACAGCTGACAAACTTATCACAGAGCTGCCAAGACAATTTGGGGAAGTTTCTAGCAGAGGCAGGCTTCAGGGAAGACTTTGCTCTCTGGAATTCTCTCCCTCAGGAAAGAAACAATCAATACATCAATCCTGCCTGCACACAGAGCACACGGAGCACGGGATTCAAAGGTTCTGTAATTAATAAGGATCAATGAGCTCACTGCTCAAAAGGCAAGCAAGGATTTCATCCGAATGCCTACTTTTGTTAGGGAGTGATCAGGCTACATCCTGCTTGGAACCGTAGTTTAAGACAAGCACCAGCAAACCCCAGTGTCCTACGACAGGCAGGAGACAGGCCTCTCTGCAGAGAAGACGTTCTGTAACTTTCCTTTCCAGCTGCAAAGTCCTGGGTCAAACCCACACATTTTTACTGATGCTGAAAGGATTAAAGGCCTCGCAGATGCTGTTTTTCATACACAGTGAAACTGAGCAGGGGCAAAACCTAGCTACATCGAAATAACTAGCCTACACGCAATGGAAAATACTTCTAAGACTAGCACTTGCTTTTTGTTTTTAAAAATAGCTGTATGAGTTGTAAAGTCTCCTATAAATTTAGTAGGTTCACACGTGCAGTTTCTGTTCTGTTCACCACATTTTTAAAGGCCAGACCAGCTCCTGGGTCTGTGTTTCACAAAGAGCTCTCCCACAGGTACAAAGCAGGTCTCCATCCAGCCCAGCTTTACGCAGTTCAGCTCCACGGGACACCTTCATGGGAAGGACAACCGTGGCTGTGTGCAGGTGCCCCCTGTTATTGGGGCAGATGGCTCGGTTCGGGAAAGCAGAGGGAATGTGAGGTCCCTGTAGGTCCTGGTTCTGGAAAACTTGGCTTGCAGTCCCATCCAAACCATAGCAGGCCACGTGAATAGCTCTGGCCTAGAAAATCTGTTACCCTTTACTGGCCTCTAAATCCAAATGCCTTAATACCAGCACAACATCAATGAGCTCCATTCTAAAGCGTTTCTGAAATACATGCAAATAGCCACATCAAGGTACAACAGGAAGCGATATGTAGATATATATAAAACACACGGTAGGAGCTGAGGGAGAGCAGGAAAAAAACCTGTAGGGAATGCAGGGAATCTTCCCCAGTAACCACAGCACTAGCACAGGACACTGCATGACAGCAGCGGCAAATAAGAGGATGATTAAGACCTCAGTTGTCTCCCCAAACCCAGGGAAGACCTTTGTTTAGTGGAGCTGGGTCCGGAGCTTCCTTCCCTGCGTGGCTGGTGCAGCGACAACATCTCTGCAAAGGCAGCTACAGTGTGCAGACGGACTCCGAGCCCCTGTACTGGCAGTGGCCTACAACCCAGGGACTGACAAATGGTCTGCTATTAGACCTAAAATGTGCAAAACCGTGCAGCACCACAGCCGTACGAGTCGGGAGGGAAAGCGCCCTGCCTGCATCGCCACGCGGGCTCGTGCTGTCAGCCACCATCCACACCAGAACAGAGCTGCCAGTTATGTAGTGAGACACCTCCTGCACCCCAGCCAGCAGGTACTGGAGGGTGGGAGCACAGTTTAATGTCCCCTCAGCAGGCAGAGAGGGTGAGTGGAGGTGTTAGGGGTCTGTGATGCGGCACGGGGCGGCAGCAGCTCCACTGCTCGCTTCCCTGCATGGAGCCCCCTCGTGACTCAGTTCTGATCTGGACCATCACAACTGCTGTGACAACAGAAACCCACCAGCCCCTAACGCCTTGTCTTGGCCTCTCTACAGAAGATGCTCTGAACTGCAATCAGGGAAGTTCTCTTTTTAGAACTACCTCGCCGAGCTGGACTGCTGTATTCTGCTGCCCACACAGGCGGCCACAGCAGCTCTGTGTTGCTGCCATACAAGTTGGAGAAGAATTTTATCAGGTCTCTAGGCAGCTGCCTCATTAGTGCTTTCGTTAGCGCACAAACTGCTATTCATGAACCAAAAGAAAGGTGTTATTTGCCTCTCTAACCCTCAAACACAAGAAAGAGAGATTCTTTCTCTCTGATGTAACTGTGTCAGTCGCAGGCATAAACTTCACTGAGCAGTTGTTCCTCCTCTTCTCTCCAAACGGTGTCTCTCCGATAATCCAGGTCAGCCCCAAACCACCCAAGACCTTGTTCAAGTCACCCATGAACAGGGGTGACCGAGGAACAGCGGTGGAGAGCGTGAACACCGGGATAAGAAAGATGGGGACAAATGTTCTATCAGGGCCTGTTGTGAGAGGACAAGCAGAGGAGGGAAGATTTAGACTAGACACGAGGAAGATATTTTTCACTACGATGGTCATGAGGCACTGGACCAGGCTGCCCCATCCCTGGAGGGGTTCAAGGCCAGGTTGGAGGGGGCTGGGAGCCACCTGGGCTGGTGGGAGGTGTCCCTGCCCAGGGCAGGGGGTGGAACTGGGGGGGCTTTAAGGTCTCCTCCAGCTCTAACCATTCTGTGACTTTATGGCATGTTTCTGTTGGAACTTCTGTCAACTTCTGCCAAGTTAACAGCCCGGCACCTCCTGGGATGGAAGAGGCCCCGGCGGTGGTGGATGAGACGCTGCGTTGGGAGCGAGTCTGACCAGGGGATTACACACCCCTGGAAGAGGAAACGGTTCCAGAGCCCCAGCAACGCTGAACACCCCGGCCCTGTGCGGCACATCCCGGAGCCGGGACAAGAGAGGACAGACAGCACTAACAATGCCACCTGGTAAAAAGGGCATCACCCAAAAACCCACCCGCCCAACCCCAAAAAAAGGTTGTTTTGTTTAATTTAAGTGA
>VZTM01025191.1:12451-28694 GCA_013400555.1 Jacana jacana
AAGGCGGGAAACTCCGCGGGTTTTGCGCGGGTGGGGTGACCGAGCAGCGCGGTATCCGCGGCTGGGCCAGCACTCCCGGTTGGCCCCGCCATCCCCGGCACTTCCGAGGCGAGCTCAGCTCCCGGTGTGTGTGTGTGGGACCCGGCATCCCCGGGGTGCGCGGTCATCACCCTCATTTTACGGGGCTGTTAATTAAATGGGCGGTGAAAGAATTAGAAGCTGGGCGGCAATTTAAAGCGGTCTTCAAATACCCGGTGACCGTAAATGGTGTAAATCCGGGATGAGTGCAGGGCGGCGTTACTTTCCCGCTCTGGATCCCTTTGGGTGGCACTAAAGACGGGAGGTACCCGGGACCGGTGGGTGTGGGGGTGTGTGTAAGTTCCCCTAATTCCCGGTCTCGATGTCGTGCCTCCAGGCTGCGGGGATGGCGAGACACCCAAGAACAAAGCCCACGGCGAGAGCAGGACTGAAGCTGCACGAGTGTGTGGGCTGGAGAGAGCTTGAAAGTTGTCACGGCGGATGGAAAAGGCAAAAGAAATAATAATACACAAAAAGATACCTCCTGGGGAAGAGCCAAAAAGGCTTGTTCTGTCTCAGAAAAACCACCGTCTAAGGCGGCTTTGACTGAGCTGACCTCCTTAGGAAGGGCACTAACTTCTTCCCTTCAGGTAAGCGTGCAATCAAGGCTGATGCCATCGGTGATTTCTGCTTATTTTGTGATTAGATCATTCCCAAAGAACTAAGCCTCCCTCGGAGTCGTGGGGAGGATGAGAAGCCATGTGGAAGTGACAGAGGGCAGAGCAGACCTGCCCAGCGCCGCATGAATTACCAACGCCCTCCTCAAGCCCACCTCACCATGGTGTGGGGAGCAGGGACTGACACCCGAGGGACACCACCACCCTGGCTGGAATCCTGCTGCTTTGCCAGGGGTTGTCCTGCTCTAAAAGAATCATCTAAATGCCACGTGGTGCTCCATCAAAGAACTCTATGAGGGAGGACACTTCAGCAGCCCTGAGTGTAGTAATTATGACTTGTAGGTTTGAGGACCTCAAAGCTGGTCCCTCAGCCTAAACGTAAGGGACTGAGCATCACAGGGACTTGCTCTGACCTGATGTCCTCCTGCCCTGACTGCTGCACAGTGTCCTACAGCACAGAACGAGCCCCCATCCCGTTGGGGTGACAGGCGATGTCATTATTTCAGCTGAAGACACGGGACAGTACCCGAGGTTCAATCCCATTTCCAGACAGGCTCATTCAGAAGCTTCCAAGGATCACCTGCAGAGTCCCACCCCTGCCAGCAGAGACCAAAATCATCAGCCCAGGCTGGGACAAACTGCAGGGCATCCCAGCACAGGCTGGGACAAACTGCAGGGCATCCCAGCACAGGCTGGGACTCCTTTCAGATTCAGACTGAGGATTCTTTCCTAGAGCTTGATCCCCTCCTGTAAGGAAGCCACGGTGTCTTCTGCGCCCCCCGGCTCCCACCGAAAGGGGGAAAACAAAACGCAGGGGAGGAGGAGACAGCAGAAACTCCTCCTTGCACCCGGGGCTGTGTGTCCCCGATAAAACCAGAGCCCTTTGGTGTATGTTTGGTGGGTCTTGAGGCCGGCGGGGGGCGGTGTCCTCGGTTGGGAGGGTGTAACGTGTCGCCTGTCTTCTCAGCTTGGCCAAATCGGGCTGTTTTGCAGGAGAGAGCCATGAATTGTCAAGCTCTCCCTGGCACTCATTCCTTCCAGAGCTTATTCTTGGTAGGGATCTGGTTGTGTTACAGTACACGCTCTGTCACATTCCTTGAGCCTGAGGGCGGATCACCACCACCACCAACAAAAAATAATCCACAGGTTTGGTTTGGTTTGGTTTTTTTAATTTAGCATTTGACATGCCTGATAGAAAAATAACCCTAAATCTGGGTAATCCAGTTTGCAGAACATCTGAAGCATAAGTCATTTCAGAGTTTGAACCAAACCCAAATCCATTCCCATCCAATCAGATTTATTCAATTATTTCAAAGCCACCTTATTTCCAATTCTACCCCCGAGAGCACCTTTGTGCCTCCTGCCGGCACAGCTACTGCCGTGGGCCGACTCCCCCTTTAGATCTGCACCTTCAGAACGCTGGGATGGGCTACAAAACCCGTGAGTTCACTGACCCATCCCTCTGCATGTGTCAGGGTGTGGTGGGGGATGCTCTTGTGCAAGGTTTGGAGAGGGTGGTTCTGTCTGCAAGGTCCCTCTGACGCACAGAGCGCGGGGGTAAGCCCGGGATGGCCCCCCCGGACACCCCCTGCTACACAGCAAACACTGCCACCTCCATCTGCAAGGATTTGTTAAGGAAGGAGGGTGCCTTGTGTTAATCACATCAGCAGGAGTCACAGTCAAGGCCCCTAGGCAAAAAAAACCCCAATACTCAAAAAGCAAAGAATCCTATCAATAAAAGTAATCTGCTTTAATATGCATTTTAATTTGACTTTGAATCCAACCATTTCCTTTAACCAGAGGTTTTTCCAGGATCAATCTTAGTTTGTAATGTCTAGTAAATCTCACCAGTCCAGATGCCCAAGAAGCTGGTTTTGCAAGAATCAACAAAACCAGTCAGTTCTTAATCACTCTGTGTGAATAAGCAGGCAGTGCATAACAAGTCGTGTTCTGTAGCGAAGGACAGATTCAACTCCCCAGAGGAGAGCTGACGGTCTGTCAGAACAGAGCAAGGCCCTAACCAGATTAAAGAAGAAAAGGTGTTGCTTAGGCATATTCTGAGGGTATTAGTTGTTATTTTGCACTGCACATGTACTAATAAATACTATTTCCGCATCAAAACATGGCTTATAGATCCTGAATACTTAGCACCTTCCAGCTGCATTGATTTCTTCCGAGTGGAATTGTGCAGTCTCTCTACTGTTACACGTCTCTAAGCACGGCTCAGGAACGTGGTGCTGAGCACCCACAGCTTTTCTGGTGCACACACAGGTTGTGGGTTCAGAGACTGCTGGAATGAGAATGATGTTAAATCTGTATTTTACAGGGAATTCCCAGCTTGAATATAAGAGACAAAACCCCGTGTCTGGGAGGAATAGCCATGTCAGTGCTTCGTCAGGGCACTGACAGGTGGTAATTAGCAAATGTACAGCCAAGACACGGTTATTTCATAAAGGGACTTGCTTGTTCAGGGCTGGAAAACAAGGGTGGCACCTGGGGGGGTGTGTGTGAAGAGCACCTTTGGATCTTTTTTTCACCCCAATTTGGGTCCCGCCTCTGCCATGGAGTCCTTGGTGAGGCGAGGTGAGCAGGGGCTCTTCGGGTGCTACGGGAGGTTTGCCAGAGCCATTTGGCCCGTTGCCTGTTCTTCAATCTGGAGTCATTGATGCCCCGGGTTTCCCTGGGACGTGCTGCCAACGGCTCCATCTGGGATGCCCAGAAATACAGCCCAATGTTCGGGAGATTTAGCTCCGCGGCGTCTCCATGGGCCTATACATTTTTAACAGCAATCCTTGTTTTTACCTTCCAAATGAACCTTGAAAAGGTCTTGTGAACCTTCCTGAAGGATGAGGTTTTAAATTATGTGACAGAGCTGTAGAGTTGACACGGGCTACAGAGGAAGACAGTTATTTCCCCAAGTTCCATCTGCAAATAATAAATAAACCCCATTTTTTTCCAAACCTGTATCCTCCAGCTGAAGGAGGGAGAGTTGTTCCCAAAGCCTGACTGTGTCCCCAAGCTCCAGGCTCATCTTCTCCCAGACACCTTCCCAGCAGAAAAGCAGCTGCATTCCCTGAAAATGGGATGAACAGTATGGACAAGAAACACTCAGACTGTGACAGCGTGCTTTCTTATTGCCAAAACTGCAGTCTTTTCCAACAATATATCCCCCTCTTTACCACAGCAGAAGTGCTTTGCTCAGGCAGAATGCACATTGTGTGGTACCAGGGAATTTAAAGGGAAAAAAAACCAAGGTACCATTAGGAAATAGATTTGTTTGTGGAATGATGTATTTTAGTCACAGGCATCGGCCACGAAGGAGCTGCCGGAGGAAGTTACACGTTACTTGCTCCATTTGCTAGATTACTTAGTGACGTTGGTTTTTTTAATCTGAAATCTGAATTAAGATTGGGAAATCTGTGGGACTTATGTAACACAAGAGTTTGGAACTTAAGCAAAGTTATTTTCTTTGAAACAAATAATTTATAGGGGAAAACATTACTGTTTTTTCCTTGTTTTGTGACTGAAAGGAACCGTAATTTTTAAAGGCTCTGAAACTCATCTGGGGAAGAGCAGCTTTAGATTGGACATTAGGAATAGGTGGAATAGGCTCTTCACTCTGAGGGTGGTGGAGCACCAGGACAGGTTGCCCAGGGAGGTGGTTGAGGCCCCTTCCCTGGAGATCTTCAAGGGGAGGCTGGAGGAGGCCCTGGGCAACCTGGTCTGGTTGGTGGTGTCCCTGTGACTGCGGGAAGGTGGGACGGGATGACCTTAGAGGTTCCTTCCAGCCTGGACCATTCCATGATTCTATTGTGATATAACATTAAATTCCAAACATGCTTTCCCCAGATTTTCTATTCTTACCGATTTCTGGTTGCGCCAATGACGTTCTGTCAGGTGAAAATGTCAGAGGAAGTACCTAGGATTAGACTTTCTTCCCTCAGCTTATCCCAGATGTAGCAATCAGAAAACGGAGCTGAAGTTCTCGTATCTCCTTATCATGCCTGTGAAATCTCCCTGAATTGCTGCTTTTATCATGACACCAGTTAAGACAAGCATGTAACTGTTAAGATGAATAAATTGTAGTGACCTCGCTTTTTGAGCCATACCCTTTTCTTAGAATTTTCTGAAAATACTTCAAATTTATTCCAAAAGTTTGTTTCTAAACTTCTGTTGTTGTTGTTCTTTCTGGTGATGTAGTCAATCGATGTGTTGAACAGACCAACAGTGAAGACGACCCCATCAGCATGTTCAGATACATCCTCCACCTCCTGCCTTTCAGAAGGAATGGAAAACCGACCGGATTGTTGAACACTGGAGATTTCGGGTGGTGCAAGAACAATCTTAACGTTGAATCTGTTTCTTGCTGGCCTGTGGCTCTGCTCTGGATTCACACCCGACTTCAGGCCTTTCCCTGGGGCTTGTGGTAGCAATGATGCACTTCAAACAGGTACAACGTACTATTGAAAAGATTTAAAATATATTTTAGAAGGTTTATGTCAACTAGAATTTATTTAATAGAAAGCATGTAGTTTCACATCTTACTTTTTCTTTGCTTTCCTCAGAAGTATTGACATGCTTTTGCTCTCTTCAAAATATTGAGAACTAACTCATTGGAGTTATTAATAGTTTTTGATTAATTTCTGTTGTGCACTTGGAGATTTCAGATAAAATACTGTCAATGATTAATGCATTAAAATGGTATATTAAATTTGGAGGAACAATAGCCATTCTTCAGCATCCTTTATGACCATCTTTTTAACAGCACAGAGATGAGACAGTACTTTGGATTAAGTTCTTTTTTCTCTTTCCACATCAAAAAGACCTAAGTATTATTAGACAAACCAGAATAAAATACCCACTCTTCTTATCCTGTTCCATTTCTCCCCGGTGCAGTTCCCCATCCCGGTGGTAATCCTGGTTCCAGCAGGATGAACTGTTAACGGGTGCGTATTTACGGGCAGCGAGCTTGAGGGGCGAAAACCTCATCTCGGGTTGATGTTTCAGCCCATTATTGCCAAGGAACTGCCCTGCAAACAGGGAGGGTTTGGTGGGTGCCAGGTCGGTGCTGACGAGCGGCCCGGCGGGGACAGGGAGAACTCAACCCAGGGCACTTCCAACCCCTTGGAATAGTCAAGCCTTTTCTTGGCCAGAAAGAGGAGGGGTGTTGTTTTGGTAACAGAAGCATTAACTTAGTAACAGGTTTTGAATGGCAAACACAAACCCGAGGGCTTGTTGGAATTGGTCGATTCTAGACAACTCACGAAAGCATTTGAGGTAGATTTTCTAGATGACACTGAAACCTTCTATGGATTATTTTCACACAGAATTAAAACAATCCAAGTTTGGTAACTATCAGGAAGACAGGCCTTTTAAGAGTAGTATCAGAGTAATCTCTGGATAGAGCACTGACTGAGCTGTTGGGTTTTAGTTAAAAATACACCTCAGAAATGCCAACACAGAACACAAATGATAAAGCAGATCAATATTTTGCTTTCAGCTGCTGTCACCCCGAGTAGGTTCTGGTTATGCAGAGCCTACGGCGAGGTGTGGATAAGAAAACACCTTCATTACTATCTGCAGGTGTATTCTCAGCTTTATGTTCACTCATTCCTGAACGGCACCGCAGGCCGCCAAGGGGCAGGGAAGCGACACCCAAAAAACACGGCCTGCACAACGCCCTCCTTCCCGAGGGCTCAATATCCGCCAAACAGAGCAAAACTGGGCAAGGACTCCCTCACCGCCGCGGTAACCGAAGATTACAGGGCCACAGAGCGCCTACTCCCACCCGGCCGGGCTCCAAACGACCGCCATTTCTCTCGTGGCCACGGCGCCTGCGCGGGGCGCGCGGCTGTTAAGGCGCATGCGCGGGCCCGCTCCCACGTGACCCGGCGTATCTTCCCCCGCTTCCGGCGGTGGCGGCAGGGCCATGGCGGCGGGAGAGGTGCTGGCGGCGGGTTCTGCTCAACAGTTCCAGCAGCTTCTTCAACAGAAGGATGGGTGAGTTGGGGGCTCCGCCGGGGATGGCGGCCGGAGGGTGGCCAGGCGGGCGCTGGGGGAGTGGGGCCCGCTGCCGCCGCGCGTTTGGGCCGAGCTCGGTGAAAGGCCGGGATGTGCTGAGGGAAGCAGGCCCGGCGCTGCCTCCGAGCTGAATAAAACTTTCACTTGGAAATCAAAAACGCCGAATCCGTACATATGCGAAGGGCTCTGGGTTTGTTTTTTGGCAGGTTATGTTTTAAGGACCCCGTTTGTGAGTCTCTGTGAGGGCTGAGTGGCCGGGCCAGGGAGGGCTCCTGCAGCTGCTCAGCCTGCCTCCGTGGGCGGATTGGCAGAAAGACTACCCAAAACAGAACTTGGGTGTAAGCCAAGAATTTTCTTTGTTTTCTGAGCCCTAAGGTGTCAACAGGACAAACACTTACTGTACAACGTTTTCAATGAAAGCAGTAGCATTGGATTGTTTATTGGGAAACAATGTGAAACTTCAGTTGTTCATCTCTCGTATGACAGGGCTGGTTTCTCATCAATCTGCTTTTCAGCTCTAATAATGAGTAACAGGGATGCCAATCCCGTGGTGTCTCAGTATAGCCCACTGAGTCTCTGTAGCCACTGGGCTCTTGGCCTGATAGGAGAGGGTTTTGGGGACTGATGCTGTGGGGGAACGCTGTACACAGGCTTGTCTTTGGTGGGAAAGAGTCACAGTAGTCATGACTGCAGTGACAGGAGCAGGGACTTAGTGTGGAAAGACAGGCTGGGTTATGAGCTTGTTTGTCGTGTTGAGTCAAAGGTGTGGTAACTATTATATCTTGTAATCCACTAACTGTGTGTGTATTTAACTAGGTCTTGTAAGGGGCAGTAAAATTGCTGCATAAAAACATTTCCACATCCTTTAACTGCTGCGTTAGTAGGTGGCCTTTAAACAAATAAAGAGAGAAAACCAATTTAAATGAGTGACTTAAAGGATGACAAAATTACCAGCATAAGGAAACAGAAAAGTTTTGATTATGATAAGAAGAAACTAGATTCTTCCAAACTTGCTGCATGACTTTCCATTTTCTTTTCTGGAGTCGTTTTTCATCTGAATTGTTGTGTGGGGACATGCCAGAGGAAGGTCACACTCGCACCCCCTGAGACATCCCGAAGTGAGAAAGGCTTTGGGATCAAATACAATAATTTGGAGTTATTTTTGACAGAACCCTCAGTAATTCTCTCATGCCCTTTGTCCATACAATATCGTTCAGTTTTCTCTTCAATGGACTTGATTATTTTATGCATGTTTTTTTGATCCTAAGATGAATTGATAAGTACTGAGAACTCTTCTCCCCATTCTCCTCATTTGAAAATACTTGCTTTGGTTTTTGTTACTGGTAAGAAACTAAGCAAACCTGCACTCACAGAGCAGAATGAATCCCTGAAATTGTAGTTACGGGTTTTTTTTAATGATTTCCCTGTTTCTGGGTGCTGGTAGAACTTTATATGCATTGGCTGACTCAAGGTATTTAGATTATCAGGCGAACTTGAAAATCACTGGCATAAAAAAGCGCTTTGAACATTCAATTAATAAAGTGGGAAAGGAGAAAGCTTCCCCGATGAGGTATTTTTCTCTTGAAAGAAAGCTTAGGGCAAAAAATGTGCTGACTTGTTAAGGCTAGGCCTAATATGGTTTTACTGATCTCTTATTTATTTATTTATTTCCAAACGGGATTCCCGATTTTTCCAACCTAATGGAGTTGTCACTGATCAGCTGCAGCTGCTGGCATTTCGTGTCGACAGTTTCACAGCAGTTCTTGTTCCAGAAATGTAGCCTTTCTGACATCAAATTCTCAGTAACCTTTGTGTCATGGAATAAGTGTAAATGTCAAGGTTTACTTTTTTTTCCACATGCATCTAGATTTTACAGTTGCAAAGGATGAGCTAAGCCAGAATCTTCAAATGTATTGAACTGCTTCCAGTATTCCTCTGTAATTTATTCTGTTACTTAGACTTTAGAGAACTCAGCTTGTGAGCCCATGTGGTGTGGGCTCCTGTCAGATTGTGAATACTTAGAAAACACTTGTATCTTGGCCCAAAAGGAGGGCATCCTATGGAGTGTTTGTTTACTGGATATTCCTTTTGGGGAGCATCCTGCTATTGTGGTTCTACAGTCAATGGGCTTTTGGTTTTAAAGGTGTATGTTTTAACTCTGTCTCAACCAATTTTATTTTTTTTAATACACTATAAAAACAACACTTTGGGGTTTATGTTTCCTCACAGAAAATGTGTGACACGTTTGGCTTTTTCTGCTGCTACTAAAGTTTGAAAAAAGTCACATTAACAAAAGGTAATTTTTGGTTTTGAGCCCACAGCTTTCCCTCCAAAATGGGAAATATAAAATGATACAGAAAGAGGAACTTTGGGACTTGTCACAAGCTTTTGTTCCACTCCTCTTTTCCATACAGCAGTGGAGTGTTTGGAACTGTCTTGGTTGGCTGTAATAAACACTGTGGGTATCATCACTTACGTGCTTCATTTTGCTAAGTCTCTATTTTCACCCTTTCTTAATGTTTTAACTTACTCTGGCTGTTCCAATTGATTTTAAAGTGCTGGGATACCAAGAGGGTACTCTAATTGCAAAATTAGACTTGTTCTGTGAATGAATTTGTCACACACACACACACACACACACACACACACACACACCCCCGACACCCGTGGTGTGAGTTCATCTAAAGTACGTTCTTCAGGACGATAAAGCTGAAGTGCATTGCAGCTCAGTGTTGGCAAGGAATGAAAAGGCTCTGATGGAATGAGGATTAAATAAGCATGTGATTATTCCTCCTCTGCTTGTCCTGAGCTGGTGCTCCAGTGATCCATGTGGCTCACTACGCTTCCCAAACTAAGTCCTAGCACTTGTGAAATACTTGAGTGTGTGTGTGTGTGTTCCTGCCTTCAGTGAATGGGAGGAAAGTGCATGATGTTATTTATTAACACTTTGGCCTGAAGTGTAGGCACTAACCTACTGATGTTCTCTGTTCTCCTTCCTCCCACGGCTTGTCCCCAGCCAGTGGAGCTGTTCTCTTGTGCCACTCACAGTCCATCGGGTGTAAAAAACGATGGTTTAAGGTGCGCAGGCGTTGGACGGTTGCGATGAGAGCTTCATTCTCTGTCATTGTAAAAGCTGCAGTAGGTCTGAGGGAATGAGACTGGTTTGTCATAAAACTTGATGGGGGAAAAAAAAAGTGTTTTTATTCATCCTCAATTCACTTTTAACAACTTCTCTGAGCTCTTAATGGTGTCAGGAAACGCTGCATAGGTTAAGGATACTGGAGGAGGGCTCATGACTGGTATCTCAGGTGAAGGGTATGATGAGCAAGTACAAGAAGACCCATCCTGGAGCAAAGCCCTTGCTAATTCTTCTCATCAGATCTTGGTCTGACTTCTCAAATAGTGAACTGCTGCTGCTTTTTTCATCTTAAAATACTAATTCTGTTGTGACTGGGTATTCTCATCCATATCAGTGACTCCCCCTGCCCCGGTCTCACAACCCACCTTATTGCTCTGTGGCATAAAACCCCCTGTTGGCTGCAGGAATGGGGCAGTGCTTCCAAGGGCTTGTCCCCACGGGCTCCTAAGTCTTAATTAAAACCTCTGTGGCTGAGCTGAGCACTGTAGGGATGTTGGGGAGATGTAACTGCTGTGAGGGCAGAGAAAGCTCCAGCAGGAGGTACCTGTGCTACAACCTGCCTCGGTGTTTGCTCCACAAAGAACGTTGCTATGAAAGTTTACGTGTCAAACCAGAGTTCTGGGGTTAAAGTTCTACTGAACTGCAGCTGAGATGTGGTCTCAGCTGTCTCAAGAAGTCCATACCAGATCCCATTGAGAAGTGAGACTTTACTGGGGCTGAAATGTCAATTGTGAGCAGTGGGATTGGTTCCAAGGGGCGTTGCAGCTCCTTTGTTGTAATTAAAGAGGTGGTTTGCCTTTGGGATCCTTGCTGCTGGTGACCTGTGTACGAGAGGAGTCTGGAGAGGTGACAGCCCGGGACAAGACGTCCTCAATTGTTCCTGGGCTCAGGACTAGATTTGTGAGGCTGGCACTTAGGGAACAAGGCACTTCTATTTTTCTGCAGTTTCAGTTTTTGCTAGTCTGTGAACTCTGCTGGTTTTAATTAACTTTTAAAGCAGAAACGTGTCTGACTGATGGTATAATTAAAAGAAGGAAAGAAAAAAAAGAGAAGAGGCTGTCCTATTCTGTTTCTTCCAAAATTTTCTAGAATTGCTTTGGGAAATGGCATTTATGAACTTTAAAGTTCTGTGTCTGGACTGAGTTTAGTGCTGCATTCAGAGGATGTGGCCAGATAACTCGGTCTGTTCTGGTGAGTGTCATGCTGCCTGCAGAGCTATTCAAATTTACACTCAACTTCCATTATTAATCAAAGGCACTAAAGAGCTATGGTATGGCTGCCTTGATTTCGATGTCTCTAAGCTGATTAAAACTAGTATAGTATACTAGTATATTTTATTCATTATCCCTATTATTTAGTGGTTTTGGCTTCAGCAAACCTGGAGAACAGAAATGAAAGTGAGATGCAAATATCTTCTGTCTGTTGTCATCAAAGTGTGTTTATTTGTGCTCAGGGAGACTGCAGCGTGGTACCTGGCTTGGTGGGATTTCTGCTCACACGTGGGGCTTCTTGTCATTAAATGCTGTGTATAATTAATGCCAAACATTCAAGAGAACCCTACTGAAGCTGGAAGAGGACTAAAAAGTTGGAGCTAATAAAAGCTTGCTTTTATTTTTAGGTCCCTTGTAGTTGTCCACTTCTGGGCACCATGGGCTCCTCAGTGTGCTCAGATGAACGAGGTTATGGCAGCACTGGCAAAGGAACACACGCAGGTGACCTTTGTGAAGGTAAGTCAGGCTGTTGGGCTTGTGTTAAACAGAGGAGAGCAGTTACTACAAAGTGTGACTAAAATAGGGCAAAGTAAGGGTAAAGTTCTGTCTGAAGTTCCTTTGTGGCTTCATGTGTAAAGGTGAGGGCTGACCATACAAAAGAGACGCCTCAGCCGTTTGGGAGATGAAAGTTCTGGGTTCATCTTTCCCAATGGATGTTGCAAGTGTAAATAACACCTTCATTTTATGGTGCTGTTAAAAGAAAAAAAAAGTTAAAAATCGGTGTAAGATGATGGATTTTTTTGGCACTGAACTCCATTCACAAGTAGTCTGTTAAATTTCTCTGTGCCTGCTGTGTCTGGTCCCTCAGTTCTCTAACGAGCTGAGTTTTTAAAACATGATTTTGTCTAGGGATTGGGGATTAATTAGAGGACCCTGTTCTTCTGTGCTGGAGATGCCATTTGTTCCCGTGATGTTAGTGCCTAGCTAAACAGAGCTCAGAACTCACAGCAGTTTTTCTGTCTGATACTAAAGATGAATGATAATCTTCCAGAAGTTTAAAGGAAGGTAAATGTAAGTCACTCTCTGATGGCAGTGGTGTGGTGCTGGGGGGTATAAACCCCAAGGAGTTGCTCAGTTTTTGTGACTGCACATCCTGGGAAGAGAAGGGAGGGGAAAAATGAACACACTTTATCAATGTGCCATTCGTTTTAAAACAACTTTCTCCTGTTAATGAGACACTTCTGCGATGATGAGGGCAGGCAGTAATGCAGCAGCCAGCTGCGAGTGAGCATCTTAATTTGATTTCTTACAGCCTTTAGGTTTGGTGGGGTTTTTATAATGATTCCTCTCTCAGTCAGTATTTCTCTCTGTGAAACAGAGCGATGGAGCTATTTTATTGGCAGTGTTTTATTACTCACAGCTTTAAAAGACTGATTTTCAATGTTTCGAAATTTCACAATGCTTAATTTTACATAGAGTTCTATAGCTTTTGGTAGAAAGAAAGAAAAGTTGAAGACTCTGAGTTGCCTCTTTATTTTTCATATTCATGCATTATTTATTTATAACCCCTGTCATTCAGCTGCAATTTATCTTTTATCAGCAAGGTTGAAGCGACCAAGTTTAGCAAAGCTAAGGGCACCTTCCCCTCCCTCCCACCCTCAACATGACTTGTTTAGAGAAAATTAGCTACCAAAAGGCTCTATTTTTTTTGGGGGGGTGGGTGGAGAGGAGCCCCTCATGGGGAATGTATGTGGTTTTGGAAGTTCTCTGTGGGGTTTTGGTCTGTATTCCAGAGCAGCCAGAGTCTGCCTTTCAATCAGCAAGAACCTGGTAACTCATGGATGGTTCCAGACAACTTCCCAAGAGCAGGGTCTTACCCTGCAAATTGCAAACTGTTACATTCTGGAATAGAGCTAAAGAATAATGAAACTCATTTCAAAATTGTCAATAAATCTTGAAGTCTTTCTCAATTCAGTTTCTCACTCTGGTTGTTGTGTGGCCTGACTCGAAGATCCTTGATTGGGTTAAAGGGAAAGTGGTGTCTATAGCCAGAAACAGCAACAGCAGTTGGGAAAGTTGTACCAGTAAGAGCAAGTTACTGAAATATGAAATTAAATCTGTTCTGTATGTGTGAACCTCACCAAAGAGGAACATAAATATCCAAGTAGGGAATTTTACTGGAAAAGAAAATTAATATTATAGGTAGAAATCATTTGACCGCTGCTACTTGAAGGAGAATAGATATTTGGGATCTATTTCCAGTTTTCCATTTATGGCTGTGTTTCTCTGTTGGTCCTGTTGGAGCACTGATTTACACAAACGGGTGAAGCTTGGACTCTCACTTCTGACTTACTCTGAGGGGTTCCTTCTGGGATCAGTGCATGCATTAGGAGTCAGTACATTGGTGCAACACTGAAACATTGAGAGGTTCATGGCGTTTCAGTTAATAGTGAGAGCAGACACAGGAGGTTCTAGAGTGCGTAAGGATGGCCAGGGGTGGGCAGGACCAAACTGGTGAGTAGTTCTCTCGACACTGGTTTGTGAAATGTCACTAGATGGTTTGCCAAATAAGAATTGGAAAGGGTTTTTCTTCTGTGCACTGGATTATAGCTTTCTGTGTGAAACACTTAGAACTATTACTCCTTTTTTAACTACAAACTCTGCAGCTGTTACAGAGCTTGTGTTTAAACAGCCTCCTACTGGATCTTTAGGGGAGAACTTGTAGAGTAGGGCTGATGGTTGGACTTGGTGATCCCAGGGGTCTCTTCCAACCTAAATGATTCTATGATTCCATTCTATGATTCTCTTTGCTTACCCGAGCAAGCCCTTAGTCTGGGCACAGAAAACCACAGGTTTGAGTTAGCGAGAAGCTACATTTCCGTGGCAAATCGCCACAGTCTGTAATTTGAAGGGATGCATTTGAATGCTGAGTAAATTGGGAAGCAATGCTCTGGCCAAGCTGGCTGCTCAGTTCCCAGCAGCCTCGCAGGAGTTAAAACTAAAATGCAGTAGCCATCAATAGCTTATTGAAGAAACACTCCTTTCTTCTTCATAATTTGCAGGAGGCTGCAAATGTCAGTCATGATGTACTGCCCCTTGAAATTAGTCAATAGAGCAAACAGCAAGCATTGCTGTGGGCAGAAAATAAGCACTGTAATCATGACATAACTGGGGTCAATGATTTATGGATTTCAATATAGTAGTAGCTGCATATGATTGAAAATTTACTAGGTCACTAGTGCACCGAAAATTTTATTCGTAGCCTCCGGGCATCTTTTGAAATGTGCAACAAAATAAAAACCTCTGAACCTGTTCTGACACTGTGTAGGCTCAGTGGATGACACACCAACCCAGTGAGTCTCATTTAAATGCAAATGTCTCACAAACTTCTGCGTCAAACCCTTTTGAAATGTATAAAATGCCGAGAAGAACATTCTAGACAGGATTGACATCTGCAGTCCAACTTTTAAAGAAGATGATGAAAATAATCTTTTTGTGTTTTTCAGTTGGAAGCTGAAGCTGTGCCCGAAGTATCTGAAAAATACGAAATTAGTTCTGTTCCAACGTTCTTATTCTTTAAGGTAAGAGAAACTGGATTTTAGAGAAAACAGATCCCACGTGGACTCTTAGTAGGGACACTTTTTTCATACAGCTACCAGAAGAGCAGAGACTTAAGAACTTTCTCAGTGAAGAAACACGTATCTGATTTAAGTCTGTCCATTGGAACTTAAAAAAAATAGATAGAAATGGTTCTTGCACTTTATATGTAACACTTCAGAGCTGCCTGAATTGCTTTGGGGTTATTATATTGTTGTTGTTGTACCTTGTACTGGGTCAAAAAAATTCCAGTACTGTTTCCTTGTCTAGCTGTAGTTCTGCACCATGGCAGGAACCTGAGGAAATAATGTTTTGGTGGAAGTGACAGGTCTGGGTCATGTTTGGCTGCCATAATAAAATTATAGTCTTTAATAAATTCTTCTGATGGCAAATTTGCTGGCATTAACAGCCAGCAGAGTGGTACGAGCCTTGGAACTGAAGCCTGGCTAAAAGATCAATGCACTAATCCACCCTGCATCTGAAAATCTATACTTTATATGGTGGCTTTACTGTTTTTATTACAGTACAGATTCTGGATTTAAGCCTGTAACACGAGCCTGTGTCCTGGTTTCTGTAGAATTCCCAGAAAGTGGACAGATTAGACGGTGCACATGCTCCAGAGCTGACCAAAAAAGTGCAGCGCCACGCGGCCAGCGCTTCCCTCCCCGCCGCCTCGAAGGAGGGGCCGAAAGAAGAGCTTCATTTGCGTCTGAAGCAGCTCATCAACGCCGCCCCCTGCATGCTGTTCATGAAGGGCTCTCCGAAGGAACCCCGCTGTGGTGAGGATTTTCCCAAGTCGGTGTTCCCTGTGGCAGCGCTGGCTTTGGGCTGGTTGTCACCGTGACTCAGGTTTGGGGAGGTACCTCCCAGCAGTGCCCTCTGCATCCAGAGGCATTACATGAAGGATTTTCATACTGCTCACACACAGCTGGAGAACTGCTGTTGCCTTGAAGTGTTAGTTAAATTCTGGAGTGGAATCACAGAGAATTCGGGGATTTCTAAAGAATCTGGGATGCTGCCCTTGAACCAGGGCACGCTTCCTGAGGTAGCTCCGTGTTTATTTGTGACCTAATTTGTGTAGCAGGTTATGGGTTGAGAATGTAAAATAGTCTGAAGGAGAAGGTTTCAGCTCAAGGACTAAGAAGAATTGACTAACACCCAAGATTACTGTTGCCATTTGGAAAAAGAGAATTAGAAAAAGATTTGGCAAACTTGGAAAAAGAAAATCTAGCTGGTAAAATTGAGAGAGCAGCAGCATGTTTCTGCTACACTGGCAATGCCTTTTCTTAAACCTGGTGCTCTTAACCCTGGTGTCTCTGCTCAGAGTGCCTGGTCCCCAGCTCACCTGGAGTGTTGATCCACATGGAAAGCACCTGAACAAATGTTAAAATCCCAAATTCCTTAGTCCTGTGACTTTGCAGGATCTCCTGTGGGGAGCTGCAGGGGGAGTGACACGGATGTCGGGTGGGGATGGCTCAGCCAAACAGCGCTTTGGGCAGCTCTTGTTGGGTTGTGGCTCCTCTTGCTGTGATGAGCTGCTCATATGAGGACACATGGGGCGTCTGCAGCTGAGGTCACTC
>VZTM01025194.1:2384-30553 GCA_013400555.1 Jacana jacana
CATGGCTGGTGATAGCACTCAAGATGACCTGTTCCATAATCTTCCCTGGTATCGAGGTCAGACTGATAGGTCTATAGTTTGCTGGATTGTCCCTTCTGCCCTTCTTATAGATGGGTGTTACATTTGCCACTTTCCAGTCCATGGGGACCTCTCCAGTCAGCCACGATTTAAGGAAGATGATGGAGAGGGGCTTGGCCAGCACGTCTGCCATCTCTTTCAGCACTCTTGGGTGTAACCCATCCGGTCCCATAGACTTGTGTGCATCTAGGCGGCATAGCAGGTCACTGATCACTTCCTCGTTGATTGTGATGTCCTCATTCTGGTTCCCCTCCCTGTGTCCCTGCCCCTGTGGCCGAGTCTCCAGGGAACAGCCGGTTCCACTGTTAAAGACTGAGGCAAAGTATGCATTGAGCACCTCAGAAATCATTTAACTCCCATGTTCCTGGTAATCTTTTATTCTACCAATTATTTGAGCTCTAAATTAAGGTTCAGTCACAAAGTGGAACTAAGGGTATTAATACAAGTCTTAATAAATTCATGTAATTCCTACTGTCTTATTAGAAGACCAGAGAAAAACTTGCATTACAAAAGTCTCAGCTTTCACTGACTGTGTTGTAGTGCTATGTTTTCCATGCAATCCATAGATACAAAGAAGCTTGACCTGTAACTGCATCCCAACATTTCCAAAATTTGTATTTTCACCTTGCACAATTCAGCTATAACAACCTTCAAAACCCCACTGTAACAGCACATTATATTGGAAGAGACTGGCAAAAAGCCACAAAGGATCACCTATTTATAGGAAAAAAATGTCCATGGGTAATGGTTGACACATTTTATGAAGAATAAAACACTCCTGCTATAGGGAATAAGCCAAATATTGGCAGCTGAGGAGATGCTTTTTCTACAGACACATTGATCTGCTGCTGCTTTCCCTGAGAAGCATTGGCCCTTCGACACTATCAGAGAGATAACAGACAAAGCCAACCATAAATATTATCTAGTACGATAGCTTCTGTTAGTTGGCACTTGCCAGGCTCGTAGTTGGATCTGAACTTCATAAACCCTTCAAGGTATTTGGATCCAAATGTTTCTCCATTCCTCAGCCTCTCTGGAGGTTGGCAGAGTTAAACAGGCACTTTTAAGAAATGCTGGCACAATATTAAAAAATGAAATCACCAAAAAATATCCACTGCCACAGATATGGATACACAACATCCAGAAGAAAAGGTTGCCAGTGACTCTTGAAGCCTAATTTCATCCATCACTGAAAGCAATACACACCAGAAAGCAGCGTATGCAGTGCCCTGCTGAGCATCATCTGTTTAGTGTGTATACTGCATCTTAAGAAAAAAAAGTGTGAAAAATGAAAAACTATTTAAGTCCAAATGCTGAATTTGCAGACTCCAGCCTTATGCCAGACAAGATGTTGATCTTTAAGCTTGTCAACCTGAAAGACTTTTAAATTTAAAGAAAGTGGCTTGCTTACGTTACAGCGTTTGAGTGAGATGAAGTCCATCTGGAACAGGTACAGAGCAGGGTCAGCAGGATTGGCCGACAACAGAGCTGTGTGTGACAAAGACTAAAGCAGCTTGGCCCATTTAAACCTAGCAAAACCAAATGCAAGAGGGAATATTATCATCCCTGAGGTATTTATAGGACGGCATTGGAGCCCAGTGCAGATAAATATGGCCAGGAATACACATAACCTAGAAATCAGGTAGGTTTGAACAGCACAGGGAGGCTCTCAAAGTTTCCAGCAGAAACACAGCTCTTAAGAGGGCACTTTAAGTTCATGAATGTGGTGTACAATGTGGTTTTCAGCAATGGGAGGAAAACAGGCCAGCTGGGCTGGAGGTCTGTGCCCCTCCTTGTCTGCTACAAGGGCAGGCTGTCAGGCCAGAGAAGGATTTTACTCAATCCTCTCTCTCCAAACATTCTTCAGTTTCCCACCTATAGGCCAGCCACTGTATAAAATATTTTCTGTTTTGAAACACAAATACCTTGAGGGAAAATTCACATTGATGTTTCTCTCAAGATAATAACAGCTGCTCTCTATTAGCGTCTCTTACAGATTTACTTTTGCTAAATGCCCACTCAGCTCGGTGAAGGTTTGACAGGAAAAAGAACAAACTAGGAACTCGGGAATTTGATTAATGAAGGGCTAGAGCCAAAACCTGCCAGCTTCAAGTAAGAGCCAGACCTGGGGCTTGCATGCATGCGTGCAGGAGTAAACTTTACTTACGTAAAAGATCGGCTGTTCTCAATCCTGTGTAGGGGAAAAAAAAAAAAAAAAAAAAAAAAAAAAAGAAGAAATAAAAGCTACTGCATCATTTAGCAGTATTTGTAGGTCCTGAGCAAAATACAGGCAGCCAGCAGCACAGCAGTCATGGCTAAAGTACTCATCTGCAGCAAGAACTGCACCAGTCTTTTGATGCATGAATGGAGTCAAGACCCAGCTCTGACACTATCCTTGCCCATGGAGCACTTCACCTCTAACTCAGGTCAGATGCTAAAGCATCACTTGGTCTAGCAAGAACTCCCCAGGAGAGGATACCAGCTGCGTGGTACGTGACAGCTGTTTGGGCACAGAGACGGTCATATTTCCTACTTAAGTGCTTACGAGATGAGGGTTCTTCCGCTTGGAGACACGCTTTCATGCTACATTTATTCTCTGTGCTTCCTCAGGAAACAATTCCAAACACCTGGATCTCAAAATCCCAAATATTCATTGCAATTGATACTGCTGCACAACAGGCTGCTCTTAATATTTAAACCAGCCAACAGCTCCCTCATGATTCCCCTTAAGAGAAGCCAGACTGGGACAAACCACAGTTAACTGAGGAAGGGAGAAGTTTATTTGACCACGGACATAGCCTGTGGGACTACTTCTGAGAAACTAAATAATTGCTTATAAAGTCCAGAGAGAAATTTCGAAATATCTTTGAAAAATATCACAGCAACATTACTCGAGTACTTTCGTTATAACTAGTAACTTGCTGGTGCTCCTTTCCACCAGTCCGTCACAATTCCCCAGGCAAGTTACAGTATAGGCAGAAAACTGACTTTGTAGCATTTACAATGACTTAAAGAAAGTGTGCCTGACCCCAGGTAGTCTAACTTATGAATAAGACAGTCTCATACCACATATCACAGCTATGATTTATTTACAAAGCAGACTTGATCTGACACGTTTCCAAAATATGTTCCACTTAGCTCTTGAAACATTTTCTTATTGGAAATCAATACATATAATAATTGCCCTGTACATACCCATGGAAGTCCTGTCATTACACTGAGAGATTTGCAGTTTTCTGTTAACACCTTCATTATAGCCTAAGGAGGGAAAGAGAAGCAACCATAGGCCTGATGGGCCTGTTGGGTAAGTACCACCAGCACCCAGTTTCTCCCACTTGAGGGACATGATGTTTTTCCTCAATAGAAGAGCTGGGATGAGCTCACAACATGATGGCTGTGAGTGATGGGCTGGGCCATGCACTGAAACAATGTAGATACAGTACTGGATCCAACCAATGCTGAACTAGGCAACAGTCTAGTTATAACTATTTAAGTTATAATATTACTTCTACAAAACAAGTCTTCATACTATTGGTTTCACTGACCCTTTACTTCCCCCCATTTTCCTGTGTATATATCATAGCTCTCCATACTCTAGGAGCAAGTAGATCAAAGATGGATATGCAATGAGAAAAAAAAAAACATCTGAGTTTATGTCACCCTTGGGTGAAATGCTTTTGTGGATTTCAAGGGCTTAGAGAAGTAACATAGAGGCTACATGATAATTGAAGAGGAACACAGATGCCTTCTAGCATCCTGTTGGAGAGCTAGAGTTGTCAGAGTTCAGGAAAGTTTTCCATTCATTTCTCCTTTTCCCTCCTGCAGTACATATGTCCCACTGGCTGCAGCAGGAATGGACTCTTGCTTCTCCTCCCAGTCAGCTTCTCCAAACCGCCCTGGCCTCCAGCAGCCACCTCAAACTAAAGACACCAGCGTGAAAGCCGCACTCACTACCACTGAAAATGTAAAATTCCTCAGCACTGGCTGACCTGCACCCGAGCATAGTCAGTAGAGAAGCAATGGCAAGTATATGCAGAAACCCCGGTAGATATTTCCAAGAGCAAAGGCAAAAATCTTTCACAGACTCCAACACCATCAGGATCTAAGCAGGCTGTCTTGATTTCAGATTAAAAAAACCCTGAGGCTAAGAACATGTGCCACCTCCTGTTTTATCAGTTTACCACTTCTCTGCCAGCACAGTCTAGAAGAATCAGATGTGACATTTGGGGTAACTGTCAGGGCTTAAAACTGCCATCAGGTTATCGTGAGTGGGTCACCACAAACCTGCACCAAGCTTGTCCCAGTAGCATCAATAGAAAGATGCTTTTTCCAAGATCAAACATACATTCAGAGGCAGAGTGGGGACCGCTCCCCCACGGGGCCAGGGTCTCTGAAGACTGGTGAACCTATGGCATGACTTAGAGCCCTGGGAGAAGACTCAATGCCCTTGTTTCATAAATTTGGGGATAAACATCATGTCAATGAGACCTGTCAAGATCCTGTTGAGAATACAGCTGAACTTGAGAAAAAGCAGTTCATAATAATCTCCTTTTTCACCATGTCACTAGGAAGCTAAGCTCTGCAACACACACAGCATCTGGCAATCAGTATGAGACAGGATGACCGGTAGGAGAGAAGGTACTGACACCAGATAGGCTTAAGCACTCTGAGATCTTTCAGTCCAGACCACACCTACAGCAAAGGGTACTCAGCCAACCTCAGCTGCTATCAGACCTCACCCTAGATGGGCATATGGTGCTGGCCTGGATGGAGAAGAAAGCCAAGAGGCCCAAGGCCCTTTCATCTTCAACTGCCCACACAGCATGTCAGTAACAAGTAATTCATAGGGCTTTGAGCCTTTCTGGCTCTTCCCCAGGGCTAAGCTTTCTCTAGAGTCACCCAAAATCAGGAACTGCTACTGAACAAGCTAGTCAGAAACTGTCTCTCAACTGAGTTACGGTTTCACCCATCAAGGACAGGACCAAGGAATCAAAACACCACCAAGGCTCAGGACAGCAAATATTATATTTAACATCTCATAGCACCTTGGCTTGGCCTCACATGGGGTCAGCCAGAGACTTATCTTGTATTTATCCTGTCCTTTCAATGAAACAAATTCTTTAAAATTATTAATTGTCCTCAGCGGTAATTAATTATCCCTAAGCAGTGAACTGAAATGACAGACTGATATTTCCACTTGAATCCTCAGGGGGAAATTGGGTTGTCTTGTTATGCTCTCTAAACCTGACATAAAGTTAAAAATAGGAAGTTTAATATGCAGTCTGTAGGACTTTTTCTGCCTGTAAGGCACTCCCAAGGGATGTCTCAGTTCACCGCAAGCTCACAAAGTCCTGCTGTCCTAGAGAAGGCAGTGACATTTACTTCCTTCTTACGTAGCCCAGGCTCAATGAAACACTAGCACAAACCAAAGAACTTTGTCAATTAATACAAGCAACAATAAGTTACAGCAAAAGCTTTTAAAGATGTAAGTCGCTAAAGAAGCCTGCTTAGAGCTGCGTGCTAGAAGCAGCATGAGGGAAAATGGAGATTTTAGCTCACAAGGACTATCTGGGAAGAGATGTCATACTTATACCTGTGAGGCAACTGGGTGGGCAAGTATAAACACATATTTGTGCTTCTGCTGTTAATTAGCCTAGTGGGTTGGATACTGTGACTTAGGGAACAAATCAGTTTTATCTCAAAGCCAATTTTCCAACTCTGATTTCTAGCCTTGAGATAGGTCTCTATGTGTTACCTTTCCCACACAGACCAAAAAAATCAAGGCTAGTGAACAAATACTTTGGTTGTTTCATATTAGTTCTTCATTCAACGTAAAAGTTGTTACAAGCTCATTTTATCAGCGTTTTTGTAAAAAAAATTCTTAATTTTTTCTTTTCCTCTGTTTTGTTTATAAACCAACATCTTGAAGTAAAAATAAGAAAATTCCCAAAGGATTAATCTAAGTTCTCTCCCCGCTGAAGTGCTAAACGTGCATCTCCCTAGCAGAAACCTAAGGAAACAACTACCAAAAGTAAACCAAGCCTTTCCCCAGCATTAAATCCCATTGTGCTTCAACCAGGCTGGTTGTTATGTGTTCCATAAAGTACAGAGAGAGTTTGTTTAGGGAAGATCCATTTTTCAGAAAAGAGGAAAAAACTCTCTCTTTCTAGGTCTCTGTTTCCTTAGTGTTTGTACAGCTATGCCAGAGAAACTCAACCACTGCCATGGGCACGCTTCCCAGGCTGCAGATCAGTGATACCAGCATCTCCAATGGAGGTCAGTTAAGTCTGACAGGGTTTGTCACCTCCGTTGGGACTTTTGGCCTGAGTTAAGCCCAGGTATATCTGACCTGTCTGCCAGACCTCCTGCAGCACTGTGCTGGTTTAATTAGCCTTCAGAGAACATGGAGCAACAGGAAACATGGTGTAGAGCTACCTAACTGAGATTTAGAAATGGAAATCTCTCTACCAGCCAGGTTTGGGTTTGTTTTGTTTGGGGTTTTGTTTTCTATCATTCACAGCATGGTAAATTCCTGTTACTCTCAACCACAGCGTAGCAGTTCTTTAGGCCAATGATACAATTGTTCCAATAACTATGGAAGTTTACACCTGTAGCCATTTCAGGTAAACATTCACCACTGATTCCTTTAAGCAAAGAGCTGCTTAGTACTGATCTCTATGGTATCTGCAACAACCCTGCTTTATCAGAGTAAAGAAATTTTGAAGAACCTTTTCCTCCTGCTGCAGGGTTTGGATATGCTTGTTTGAGAAAGGTGGCTGGCTCTCAGCACCATCCTGCATGTCGCTGCCCAGTTTGGTTAAAAGTTTGACTACAACAACAAACACGGGTTCTGAGCAGGCTCCGTTTAAGCCACAGCAGTTTTCAATGTTTATTTCTCTGCAAGGATGGGACCCTGGCCCAGCCATGGCACCCTGTGTGAGAGCATCCAACAACATTCTGTCCCATATGCCATTACCCATGGGCGTGCTGGAGCTGCTCCAATGCCATGGCAGAGCTGTTTGCCCATGTCCAGCCTGACACATCTCAGTAACGCTGCAAGCACAGACACACCATTATGCAATGGCAACACCAACCACGATGGAGCCACTGAGTAGCACAGACCCCCTTGCTGTGTCCCTTTCCTTTTCCCTCACCCTGCTCAGCTTCCAACCCTGCATCCCAGATGTGGTCCCAGATGACCTAGCTGGGCAACCTGCAAGGCCAGCATAGTTGCGGCCTCTCTGAGCAGAAGGTGACCCCTTCAGCACACTTGAATCAGCCCTACTCTCTACCTTGTGCTGCCCCATCTGCTGCACTAATCCCTTTCTGGAAACACAAGGTTACAAGACTCTACCTGTGCTTTCAGGTTGTTTCTTTTCCTGTCCCCAGAAATGCCTGCAGCGATAGAATGGACAAGCTTTCTGGTGAAGTTTACGGACTGCCTACTACATGATACCTTTATCATCTGTGCATCATTATAACCTCATTTCATTTCAAAATAGTGCTATGCTCACCAGCAAACTTTGTTAGCTTTCTTTAAGCTGATTAATGAGTTGATGTGTAACAAAACTTTTGTGCCCCTAAGGGAGAGATGAGTCTTTTACTAACCAAAAAGTGTATAACGCCCCAGGCCTTTACTACATGTGCCTTTCCAGGGGCACCACACTGCTGCTACCAAATCCCTTGCAAGTGACAAGTAAGCTTTTTGTTTCAGTTATACCTTAAGGCAGAAAAGAGCAAAAGAGAGGAAAAAGAGCAATCTTGCAAAAGAAAACGTCATTTGTTATGCTTATATAGCTCTGCTTGTGGTATAAACACCAGGCTACTGTAAAAGCTGTGTTTTAGTGCAAATCGCACTTTGCTCTTCCATTCAAATTATTTAAGCTACACAGCACACATACAAACAAATATGCAGGGACACCTTTCAATAGGTGGTATCCTGTAGCAGAGGGAGAGCAAGATCTGTATTGCAGCTATAGACACTCACACTCATTCTGGAAACCTCTCAGAAGTAATCAAATCCCAGCCCAGGTTTCCAATGCACTGGACCCCCAGAGCCTCCAGGTTCCTGCATCTGGTGCCAGAGATGACTTGCATTCACAGATTCTCAAGAAGCTTCGCAAGAAACCTCTTGCACAGCTCAAATCAGTGGCTACTTTTGAAAATCTGGCTGCAAGACACTCATTGCAGATCACTGCCCACACAACTGCTGGAGCTCAGCAGAATCAAATCCTTGAACCAGCCAGAAGCTGCTGCTGTCCCTCATAAGCACAGCAGCAGCACTGCATCATTTACTACAGATCTCCTGCAGCCATTGCCAAATATGGCACTTTGGGGGCATTTATTTTAAGCATCGTTGTTTTCTGTGCATTAACATATGCTCCAGTCAAACCCTTTATTCATTATTGCCAGACACGATGAGCCTTGTTACAGCCCAAATTAAAGAGTCTTGAAAGCACTGCCTTGATTTATAACCACGAAAAAGAAGACAGATTTTAATACATGTAAAGAACTTAATTGTTAAAATCCCTTTTCTGATAAATATAGCCGAGATAGTATTTCTTAGAGAACCAAAACCAGATTCCCTTAAGGAACTGAGCAAAGCAACTGAGATGGGACATGGACAGGCCCCCGATGCTGCTCTCCCAGGACAGAACAAGGCCCATGAGGTCCCCCTGGATTCACAGACCCACCTCACTATTCCTCAGGTCTGCAAGGGAAAGCTTTATGAAGCCAGCTTTTCTTGGTAGTAGATGAGTATGCTGATCAAGGAACTGGCTGTATGGCCATACTCAAAGGGTTATGGTGAATGGTCCAATGTCCAAGCAGGGCTCAGTATTGGGACCAGTGCTGTTTAACACCTTTATTGGAGACATGGACAGTGGGATAGAGAGCACCCTCAGCAAGTTTGCTAATGACATGAAGCTGCGTGGCATAGTCAACATGCTAGAGGGAAGGGATGCCATTCAGAGGGACCTGGACAGGCTTGAGAGGTGGGCTCATGCAAATCCCATGAAGTTCAATCAATCCAAGTGCAAGGTCCTGCACCTGGGACATGACAATCCCAAGCACAAATACAGGTTGAACAGGGAACAGCTAGAGAGCAGTCCCAACAAGAAGGGCTTGCAAATGCTTATGGATAAGAAGCTTAACATGAGCCAGCAGTGTGCAATGGCAGCCCAGAAAGCCAACCACTTCCTGGGCTGCATCAAGAGAAGTGTGACCAGCAGGTCATGGGAGGTGATTCTATCCCTGTACTCTGCTCTCATGAGACCCCACCTGGAGTACTGTGTTCAGCTTTGGAGTCCTTAACACAGGAAGGTTTGTTGGAATGTGTCCAGCAGAGGGCCACAAAGATGATTAGTGGTCTGGAGCACCTCTCCTATGAAGATGGGGTGAGAGAGCTGGGGTTGTTCAGCCTAGAGAAGGCTCCAGAAAGACCTTTTAGCAGCCTTTCAATACCTAAACAGGGCCTATAGGAGAGATGTGTGTTGTCAGGGAATGGAGGGATAGGACAAGGCATAATGGTTTTAAATTGAAATATTTAATTAGATACTAGAAAGAAATTCTTTACTGTGAGGGTGGTGAGACACTGGAACAGGTTGCCCAGAGAAGTTGTGGACATGCCATCCCTGGAGGTGTTCAAAACCAGGCTGGATGGGGCTTCGAGGAACCTGGCAGGGGGGTTGGAACTCAATGGTCTCTAAGGTCCCTTCCCACTCTAACCATTCTATAATCATTGTATGGTAGTAAATCCTCAACAGCGACAATACAATTTTAAATCTCTATGACTAGCTTGAAGCATCAAAACTTCCAGACAACCAGGGTTATTTATAAACTGGACTAAAATTACTAAGGGAAACTGAGGCACGGAACATCCACCCTTTCCTAGAGCAGTCTTTTTTAAACACTTAAGTTCAACAACATGAAGTCTTTTTGCAGAAATCAGAGTTGCATGTTCCAACTGCCTCACCTCAGATCACCCAGCAAAGTTCACTGAGGGCCCTGGGAACCATCATCCCAAGTGACACATCGAAGTTCAGCACATGTGCACGCAAAAAGCCCCATGAACCACCATGGTTAACACCAACCTAAAAAAAAATGGGGTTGAAATCTAGTTAATACCATTCACTAAGAAGTTACATTCTGTTATTAATGAAAATGTTTCCAGCAGAGAAGTTACCCAGCACCCTTAAAGGAAGCTGGAATCCAAGAGATGGAGCATCAGCAGGAGTAGAGCTGGCACTATGATGCTTGTATACAGACTGGCTGAATCATTGCCCTCCTGTACTTATTGTAACCTCCCCAGGTGGAAAATATGATTGCAAACACCACTTGTGTAACTAATTACTGATCTACAGCAGGCTAATAAAAGGCCATCTGTAACTGGGGGGGGGGGAAGGAATATTACAGAATTAAAATTCTCCACTCTGGGGGGATATGGGATATATAAACAAACTCCATGCAGAAGTCTAAGTTCTGAGAAACTAAAACTCCACAGTGGTGGCTGGAAAAAATTTTGGCCTTAATTAACATCCACGAGTGAGAGCCTGGCTGACAGTGTGAGCAGGGAGAGAGGAAGCAGCCTCCCTGAAGTCAGTCAGAGCACTGGGCAGCAGCTCTCTGCTACCTGCAGGCTCACGCAGTTTGCCAGAAAGCAGCCAGCTAGAGGCAGCATACACTTGAATTCCTAAGCATTTCTTTATTCAATATTCCTCTTTCCAGAACAAAAGGAGACAGTGGACATATCTAGTTGATCATTCAGACACTAGTTTGTATGTTCATTTCACAATGCAGTATTTTCAGAATTCTCACCATACTGCAGCAGGAATGAACACTGGTGGCACCACATGTTGACCCTTCTCTTTCATCTTTCTTGTGTGTCCAGGCAAAACTCAAGTCTCCACCACCAGGTGGTAGAAGTTCCCATTATCAGACTTGCACCAAGCCATCACTTCATGTGGGACAATGACACACAGAAAAATAACTGGCATGAAGTAGTCACAGCAAAACCACTCTGAGTCAGCCAATAAAAGCTGGCTTTGCAGTTGCTTGATTTTTCACACTAATGAACAAGTTAAACTTCACTTCTATTATCTTTATCATTCCTAGTGGCAGGCAGCTGAGAAAGCACTCGAGTTTTCCATGCATCAGCTTACAGGCATATATGCAGCTTTCATGGCTAAGCGTTATGTCTCCTACTGTTACTTGTGATCCAGACCACAGCTTCATGTGTCCCATCCCCCCACCCCACCACGTGAACAGCCTAGCTTTAAAGATTTTCTGTCAAGCAAGTTGTGAACAAAATTGCAATAACCACAGCAAATTAATTGGCAGAGTGCGAGCGAGAGAGAGAAGCTCCCTGGGGTACTTCAAAATGATGAAAAGACTACAAATGGACGGGAGAGGACAAGAAAGATGCATACATGGCCAGGCATCCCTCAGCCTTCTCTCCTATAACCATGGTTGTGAAAGCTTCAGTCCTGAAGGTTTTCAGACCAACCCTAGCACAAGTGCAAAATAAAAGATGAGATGCTCATGGAGAAACCTGCTAGTCAGAAGGAGACCCACCACTACCCTGCCTTGGATCAGGACTCCTGTTGCACAGCAGCCCCTGTGGTCACCCAGCACTCGCTTTGCTGAAAAAGCACAGATGCTGGTCTCCAACCTGGCAATGTTTCCCTGCAGTGGCAACAGCAGCAGGAAGGCAGGACCAGTGGGGTTTCAGGTCTCTGCTTCTTTCAAGATGACCTCTGAAACGCTGAGCTCGTGATGTTAATAGCATCAGCAAGCAAGGAAGCCAGCCAAGAGCAAAACACATTTTATCTTTCCATCAGTAATTAAAGTGGGCCAGCATTCAACGACACATTGTGCCAATATTTCTTCGAACACCAAGCAGGTATGCATCTTTCAACCTCAGGCTGCAGAGTGAGCGGGCTGCAACTTCTAAATGTTGACTTCAAGTGCTGCTCAAGATAGTAACCAGTTATTGGTTAAAACATGCACAGACAAAAAGTTTTCCTGCTCTGGACCAAATTTCACCACTGAAATGACTGGAACAGGCTATTTGTCTCAAATCCAGACTGAGGGAAAGCCTTAGCCTGCCCAAGTCTTTCTGTGCTGGTTTAACTCAAAGTAACAGTGAATGCCTTAGAACAGTCCTCGCTATATGCAGTGTTTGCAACCGCGACAAAAGCACAAGTTCACTCCTTCAGAAAGACAAACTGCTGTTCAGATCAAGATATTATAAAAAGATACAAGCAATCTTCATCAAGGTGGGTGAGTTTAGGATTTTGGGCTTCTCTTCCAACCCATAAGCTGGCACAGGATGCAAAGGACTTATCTAGGGCTGTGGACGAACCAATGAGACCATCACCATCTTTAACAAATAAGTCAATCAGGATGGTTCTTTCACTGTGCAATTCTGTGCACTGACTCCGCACAAGCTCCTTGCCTGAATCTGCTCCCTGGGCAGCTGAGCTTACCTCCCATAGTTGTAAATCCTTCAAACAGATTGGAAACCTTTAAATACAGCTCTCCAGCAACTGGTGTTAGTTCTACTGACAACACACTCCTCACAAAAGCCTTTATGTATTTGCTGGGCTGGAGCAAAGCAAATCCTGAGCAGCACTCCAGCACCTGAAACAGGAGATATCCCCACAGTCATCAAGGACACAGATGCCCTCTTCCTGGCAGATTCCATCATCCTAAGCAGAGGGGCAGCATTTTGCATGTGTGTCAAAGGAGAAGCAGGAGAGTCCTCTATAGGTTACATGCTCCAAAAAGTCTATCAAGCCTGCTCTCCAGCACTGCAAGCTTCAGCCACAGTGAGCTTTACACAGGCAATTGGAAGAGCTGGTGCTCAGGGGCTACAGTCCATATATCACACACTAAAAGGTTAGTACCGTTTGTCTCAACAGAATTGTCACCTCATGCTGTAAGAGCAAGAAAGCCAGATAATACAAGTCATCTTCAGTGCTTGTCATCTGCAATAAAGGTCCATGTTAGGAACCCAAGAGCCTGAACAGAATTATTAAACATAGTATAACTGCCCTGCCCATTCCCAAAGAAAAATAAAGTGATTTTCATTTCTGAAAAAAAAAAATTTAAAACAAACCAAAACCCCAAATCTCTTCATTTGGTAGGGTTACTTTGTGTTTAGAAGGCCTTTTTTTTTTTTTTAAAACTTTTTTTGGACTTCCCAGCTATAGTAGGTTTTTCTTTAATTAGTTTAGCTCAACCAGCAAAGAGCAGGAGTTGAGCAACAAGGGTCTGCTCGTAAATGCATTTGAAATAACTGGATGGCTAATGCAGTCTAAATACACTGCAATCTGCCTGTCAGACCTATTAGAGGGTAGTATTGTATTCTGTATATTACATTACTATTATTGTATTTTCCAGGAGAATGAATTATCTGCTGGTAATGATTTCACATGGGTAAATGAGGCTGCTAGGTTCGCTTCATTAGCATCTTTTTTGCAGCCACCAGCATTTAAATTAGAGCTTCTCCTGGACCATACAAAATAGCAAGTGTTTACTCAAGTGCTTTACCAGCCTGCCAACACAAGCACCTCTGCATCCTGCAATTTCTGCCTCCGTTGGGGCTTGTGGGAATCACGGAAAAAGGGGGGTGTAATGCAGATCTGAGAACTGAGCAGCTCCCGACAGAGATGGGATGCGATCCCCATCTGTAGTGTTATCTCCTGACAGCATACAATAAGGAACCTCTGACCAGGATGGTGATGTTTTTCACATGTTCATTTCTTCAATAAGAAACAATCTTTGAAACGGATCAAAGTGAATACCAAGTATATTTTTGGGCACAGGCAGCCATGCTAATTGCCCTCTGAGATAAAGGGTAGGCAGAGCTCCTGCCACTCACGTCCAGGGCCTGCTTCAGACAAGCGAGGTTGACACTGCAGGACAATGGGGAGTCCTCCCAGGCCCTGGGGGAACACAGTGATGACATTAGCTTTCTCTTCTCCTGGACCAGCAGCCTTCCACAAGTGATGCACATTCCCTATGCCAGCACACATGCCTCCTTCCAGCATCAAAACTTGGTCATTTCCACAGCCTCAAAACTCTGCACAACCAACAGCTTGAGGAAAGTTGCAGGCAGGACAGGGCTGCATGCTTGACACAGGGATCAGCTGCACTGAAATAGTGACACTGAATAGGACAAAGAAAAATGGTTGTGTCTGGCAGCAACTAAGGAGAGGGAGAATCTTTCCATTCAGGCTTAGTCTCCATCTCCAAGACTGCCTCCATGTTGAGCCATTCACACTTCTATGAAGAACAGGCAACATTTAAGTCAATGGTAGAACTGAGTGAGACGGGTCATATATTGTGACAGGGTATGATGTGATGCAAAACCTTATCATGCGAGATCCAACAGGCTATTGGTAGGAACAGGAACATGGGCATACAGCAAAATCCAGCTCCTGGAATGACTTACACAAAGGTAATTTCAAGGAATATTTATAATTCACTGCTTTAACTCCCTTCCGCTCTATTAGTGAGGTGGTTAGTTGGCTCCATCACTAGATTAGGAAATGGAAATCCATTCACATACAGAACATGTAAAGTAGCACTAATTTTGACTGAGTAAGCCTCTTTAGTGTCTTTTAAAAGGCAGTATGTGTTCAGCTGAGTAGCTGGTGTATTCCCAAGGAAAGTTTCTTTCACCAGTGCTCACCATGTCATCAGCTAATTATAGAAGCACTGCAGTTATCTGTGGTGTGGGGGTAATTGTCTGCGCAAAGGAGCAATAGCCATATAACTGCTTTTCACTACCACATCACAGGAGAGAAGCTCAAAGAACACTGCAGGTATTTGCCCCTACACCTTCACAGGTCCACGATTAAATCAGTCATTTCACAGTCATGGAAATCCAGGGAGAGCTGAAGTGAGGCAGACATGAAAGACTCAGGAGAACTCCCCTTACTCAGAGAGGGTTTCACTCCTGCTAGGAGAAAGCACTAAGTCATACCCCAGAACTCCACCACCCTTTAGCAGAGAGCTGGTCTACAAATTGCACAGGGAAATCAGTTGGCTTTTACATTTAAAAAAATGCCTTAATAGATTAGACCAGAGAACCCCTATATTTAAAGGTTTGAATTTTGGAAACAACTTCCAGGGCAAGGGAGGGAGACTATGCAGATCAGGTCCATATATCTAACAAGGCAATAATTAAACATCTAATTTCACAATCATGCTTTTGATCTGGTGAGCAGTCTGGGTTAAAAGTGCCCTTAATCCTACAGATACAAAATAAAACCATCTTAGCATGGGGAACAGCTCTTCAATTTGTTAGGACAGGTGTCTCTTCTACATCACCCTTCTAAGCTCAAGGACCCACCTTCTCCAACAGATTTAGATCTTCTCCAAGAACACTTGGCTTCAGCTCCAAACTGAATACCAAGTTTTCAGAAAGTTACAGCACTGATTACATTTATGGGATGATTAAGAGCCTTTCCAAGTCCAAAATTCAGGTAGTTACAGCTTGTTCTGCCTAAAGGCAAAGCGAGTTTCAGGTCTAGTTTCCAAGAACAGCGTGTACCCTGGAAACACTCTGCAAGGTCTGTCTCCAACAGCACCTTCAAGAAGTCACACCTACGGTCACATGCAATCAGCTGTTATGGGCCTGGCAGGTTTGATTTTTATCTCTCTTATGCAGCCTTAATAACTGCAGTATCTATGGACTTGCATCTCTAAGTGTTCTGTGCAGCACCCAAAGCATAGCTCAGATGCAGCCTACAACAGTAGCTCTCATTTGTACAAACTGGACCATCTTAGAGCCAGCGTTCCTGAATCAAGCAGATACAGAATATTTGCCAAACTTTGCCTGGGGAGGGGAGAGCTGAGATCTCGATGACAACAGAGCCCACACCTCTAAGGATGAAGCAGGCTTGGTGCCACCAGTATTGTCACAGCATGCTGTGTTGTAGAGCCACAGCAAGGATGTGTGCTGACACATCACTGCAAGCCTGACTGTGATGTACCAGAGCTGGAGAAGCTAGCTTCAAAGCACCCAGCAAAGAATAGATAGCTGGTTAGCTGGGGCTGAGTCAAATTCAGCACAGACTGAAAAACTGACAATGCCCTAACCAGACCTCCACAGTGCCTGGGCTGGGCTACAGCTGTCACTGGAGCCAGCTCCGATGAAATAAGCTGGGGCGGATATCCTAGTGATGCAGTGCAAACACACCCCACAGGCCTCAGCTACAGCAGGTAACAGAAAACCCTGCTTTGACAGCAAACAGCCCTGAAAAAGTAAGTAATTTTATGCAAGTTATTCAGAAAGTGAGTAATGGTGTGTACAGTTACATCGGTGCTGTAGCCACTGCACTCTGAGGGAAAGGCAAAGCAGAAGAGGGATTTGTTTGCAGTCCCTAATTGTTCTCTGCCCTGACTTTGCTCAGGCAGCTACAATTATTAATCTGTAAATTTCAACATCAAAAGCAGAGATAACTAAATAGAGGCAAGGTCAGATGGAAAAAAATAATCCAATTTTTTATATTATGTTAATTTTTTCCAGCTGAGATAGCTTTCTTTTTGAGATATTAAGAACATACATATTTAAAATAAGTCCCACTGGCCACATATGTCAAGAGCAGAGTGCAGCATAGCAAAAAATAACTGAAGTAATTGTTTTTAGAGACAAATTATATTCACTTCGGTCTTGCTAGGATAACAATTTGCACAGCTGAAAAGAAATCAGACATGAAACTCCACATGGAATTTATTTCCTTACTACGAGTAATTCTTTGGATTCTTCCCTGTGAAGAGGAAAGCTCCAGTTTATAAAGGAGATGAGCCATACCCTTCATGTGGATCCAAGTAGCACATCAGAAAAAAGCCCTATTGATGTCTGCCCATAGGGAAAAAGCAGAAAAAACATAGACTCCATGACCTATGTTCACCTACAGCACTGAGGCCAGGGGACAAAAATAAATGTAATTACTCTAAACAACAAGGAAAAGTCTATTACAAAATGGAAGAGATTTGCCTTTTGTCCCTTAAGGCAAAACTGTTTCACTTCTCTTACAGCATAGTTCACATGAAAAGAGGAAAGAAAGGGGGAACACCTAGGTGAAAAAAAATTCACCTCTCCAATCTTAAAACTAGAAGTTGCTTCAAAAGATTAAAATATTTTCATGGAGCACAGTGTTTGGCACCATTTCACACTCAAATCACATTAGCACAACTCTTTCCTGGTGCAGCCAGGTTGGTTCTCACCTCTTTAATAGCTGAACTGTAAAAAATTAACCCACCAAATAAAGCAAGTTTGTGCTGTTACAGAAATATCACACTATAAGGACAAATGTGTCTTCTGATTAAGTCCGTAGCAGCAGAATCCCACCAGGGATGAATTAACCGACATCATTTTTCCACCTTTTCTGCTCACAGCATGTATAGCTTGCAAGAAAGTTCCCTTTATCATCTTCTGTAATTAATTTTCACTAGGCTGGACAGCAGAAAACAATACACTCATGAAGAACTGTTGTTCGGTCCACAGGGACTTGCAGCATCATGTATTTGAGAACTGGCCTCGGCATATTCAGCATGTTGCTGCACTGATTCATTGTCCTGCCGTTAAACATAACTGGATGTTTATTAACAATGAGAACAAATACATTTTATCTTTTACACTAAGAACTGTCTTCCTGAACAAAGGGAGGAGAGGGACTAAGAAGGAACTGAGATATATACCTATATTTATATACAGATAGAAAACACAGAGATAGCATTTGATTTAATGATCACCACAGGAGAAACATGAAGTTTAACCAAGTGTTAATTATCACAGACAACTCCAGTTTGTTTAAATTTCTCCATTCTTGACAAAGTTGGGCTACATAGACAGGTGTCTCATCTCCTACAGGGTATTACAGCTAGAAGCCCAGTAAAGGTATCTAGGTACACACCATAAATATTATTTATTTGCCCCCAGTATTCTCATATTCACTGATCAGGACAATCTCAGACCAGGACCTCAGCTCCAACATCACCTTTTAGTATCAATATTTATAAGCACAGCTGAGATGGGGGACACAGGAGTAAAGTTTCCTGCCTATAGTCAACACAGTTCTGCATCAAGAGTGATAGTGATGTTTGGAGACACCCGCTCTATCCAGGGGATTACAAACCTCCATCACCCAAGTCAGCTGTTCTGCTGATAGGACACACATCCTTGGACCTGACAGCTGATCCAGCAACAGAATCCTCTGAACCTCAACCTTGGGCAGCTTTTTGACATCAAGTAGAGAGCAGTTTTGAGACCCAACCTCAGGAATGAATATTCCTGCTCCCAGATGAAGGTGAGGCAGCAACCCCATGCCAGCTGGGGCTGATGGACCCACAGGCACATCCTATACACAACACTCAGCCTCCACCCTGCTCACTGGGACAGCTCTCCACTCCAGCAGAAAATAATGGAAAAAAAAATAATCTTCTCAAGCATAGCATTAAGTGTGGTAAAAAATACACCTCTTGAAGGCAATCTTGAGTCAAGATCTTTTATCATAAGTCATTTTTTAAATGATTCAAAATAATGTCTACCCTGCCACACTGCTCTAATAAAGGCTCACTGCCTCCAGTCCACAGCTGAGAGGCAGAACAGTTGTAGCTACTCTCTCCACTACTGCTTTGGATGTTTAGGGCACATTCAGATGAAGATTTACAGCACAGAAAAATAAACAGTAAGAAGCAAAAGGAGAGAAAAACTGCTGGTTGTGACTCATCTACATTAGACCGCAGTTTAAAGCATCAGCTGCTAACCACCCATAATCTGAGACTGTTTTCCAGAGGACATCTCCCCTTTTGCAGATACAGCATGAGCTTAGGTGACACCTGCAGTTACAGGTTCTGACTTGTGAGTGTTCCTTACTAGCAGCATTAACAATGGTCAAATTTTATTCATATTACAGATTAAAAGCTTGAACACAGCAGAGTGCAGGCTAAAAGCTTACTTAATAATACAGAAATAATCATGTGCTAGTTGTCACATACAACCACTCAAACCTCCGAGCCTTGGATGTTTGGACTTACAGCTAACCTTCTGCAACACAAAGCAGGTTGAAGAAGATACACCCAGTTACTGAAGTCACATCATCTCAATTCAGGCCGATTTGGATGAGAGGGTCAAAATCCCATGCAACTTTGAACAGTTGTTTCATCTGGCAACACAACTGTTCCACATTAATAATCTTTGCACAGTTATTATCTGGTGTAACAGCACACATCTTCATTCCTACCACGTCACAGCATAGGAAGAGAATTAAAGATGTCACATTCATCAATTCCCCATGCTGAAATCACATGGCTGCTGTGTAAACTTTCAATTATGGAGGGGAAAGGCTAAGGGGTAGAGGAGATAATCCTTAAAAGAACTACTTCAAATGTGATGTATGGATGCGATTTCAGAAAGGCTAACTTAGAAGCCATGTGATGTATCTGTTGTTTTGATATGAAGGTCATTCATAACACTCAGACACTGTTTTCTCAAAGGAAGCTCTTTAAAACTATTTCCTCTGTTTCTACAAATCAGCTGATTATTGTTATAAAAATCTCACTAATTGAGTGCCACACACACCATCAAAGAATTCCTTCTCAAAGAATAAGACTGAAACAAATAAGGCACAACAAGGCAGCAAGATAATCAAGGAACCCTCTCTGAGCTGAGGGAACACTGAGCTCAAGCGCAATGTGAGACAACCTGAATCAGTTCAGCTTTCAGCAAAAGAAGGCTATTTGCTTCTCTGCCCCTGAAGGCTGAGCACTTGGTAGATGCTACAGATTTAGCTGATGCTAAATCACATGCACCACACTAATTTATGCATACAGTTGAGCTGGAGCTACATATTTTGTGAAGGATACACTATTCTGTCCTTAAAAATTCTGGTTTTAGCTATTAACCATGAATAGTGCTTTCATAACACATACATTTGGGAGGGATTTTCACCCCCACAAGCCTTCCTGGCTGATAGATACTTTTAAAGAACAGCAAAAGCTCTCAGTTCGCCCTGCTCAACCAGGGAAGCCCATGGGGCACAGAAGACTTTCACTTTGAATAATAATGCTCCACCAGCTGCTAGAAATGGGACATATGTTGTAACAAAAGAAGGATCTTTTCTTCAGAGTTTGGCCAGACAAGTGATAAACTAACAACAAAACACCGGGACCCAAGAAAAGAGGAAAAAAAAAAACCAAAACAAACAAAAAACAATGAACAAAACCATAGGACTGAAGTGAACCAACCTCAGGATTTGTTTCCTCTCTGCATGATTCCTATTAGGTTAATTTATCTTTCTACACAGCAGAAGGAGGACTATAACACATCAGAGCAGGCAGGATTGCTCATTTCTGAAAACTACGCTACTCCACAGTGCTGCAACCTGGCAGTGTCACAGCTCAGAAAAAGATAAAGTTGAGATTTCACTCTTGTTCTTTAACCATAATCAAGAATAGGTAAGAATAAGAACTGAGATATTGCAGTGGGTTCCAGCATGGAAAAACTGGAGGTCCCACATGGCTGTTACCAAAATGCCCTCCAAACATCAGCACCACCCTCCGGATGGCAACATACAAACTCAATGCTGTGTCCAACACTAAGTCACTTAGAAGCACAGGGTTAAACAGATATCACCCTGGAGAAAGGGAAAGGTGATGACAAGGAGCCAAAAGCCAGGGACCATAAGTTTATACATCAAGACACAGTGGTGAATCTAGCTACTAAAATTAAGAGCCATATAGACAGGTTTTGAAGCAATTACATATTCCCCCAATGCTAATTTCAATCATTTTCACATTGCAGGGGTCAAAAGAAAAAGTTAAAGTGATTTTTAACACTTTTCATTGCATAGGGGAAGTAGTTAGGTGTCATAAATATATCATTAGTTCTGCACTCCTTATTCTACTACCAACTAAGCAGAACCTTAAACTGTAGCTAATTAAGCAGAACCTAAATTCAGCAGGTTTGGATGACTTGCATCACAGTTTTAAAAGAACATCCTGAAACTCTGTCTTATTGATACCAATTTTAAACATATCCTGGGCACATGGAATTTGCAGTGGCTGGAACAAAACCTGCTGACGCATCAAGTATTTTAGGAAGTAAAGAGAAAATGCTAACAGTAATCTCCAGTAAACTAAGGAAGGGAGAAAATTAATCTGCATAAACCAGAAATTCTCCAGAACAGGCAGTATCTGGCACTGGCTCAAACAAAAAAAGGTATAAAATAACAATTAAATTTTTATTTAACATGATTTTATTATTTTGTCATTAAAATCACATTGATCTTCCATATAGAATTTAGCTTTACACTACATGAATGAAGATTAGGGAATAATGCTGTATTATTAATTATAATAATGTATTAATGGATGCAAATAGTGTCACACAGTGGTGACTAAACAGTCACAGGTGTACATCAAGTTCCTGTTGAGGACTTAGCAGAAACAAGCCCTTGGCCCTACAGTGTAAACGTACATTAATGAGTGGAAGAAGGCCTAAAGTCATTACTTATCAAGCCTGAAGATGACAAACAGCGTGGGACTGGTAAGTAACAACTAAGAAAGGGCCAACAAGTCTGCATGGCTAAATAAGCTGCCCTAAAGAACACAGTACCAACTTCAGTCCTGCCTCATGCACACAGCAACACAAATGACAGGAACAGCATCCTGTGAAGTCATTGATTATGGCAGGAACTTCCCAATCAACATGGAAAAGGAGCAGCTGAGCACATTGTGCTGGGATGATCTTGTGGCTGAGAGCACTCAGAGGGCCTTTGGACGCGGGATGCTGAAGTACAAGAAAAAACCCCAAAATCAGTATGTAGCATTTGACATTAATGCTGTCAAAATTATGGTAAGTTTTAATGCTTGCAATTCAAGATGGATATTGAAAAACTGGTTCCAGTGCAAAGAGCCACCAAGAGGCTGATTAAAGGACCAAAAGCTCAGTTTAGAGAAAGGCTCCAGAAGCACCATCTGTTCTCCTTAATGCAGGGAGAAGGTTAATAGGACGATCTGATCACAGTTTGAAAGTACCTACATAAGGAACAGAAATTGGATCAAAGAGCTCTGTCCTTTAGCAAATCCAGTATAACAAGAGGCAACATGAAGCCAGACAAGCTCAGGCCCGTGTTTATAATAGTTAATGCTGATAGTATTACCAGAGGCAATAACAAGAGGCAATACAAAGCAAGATAAACTCAGGCCCAAAACAATACATGTTTATGATAGTTAATGCTGACAGTATTAGCAGTACTGATACCTGTAGGTGAAGATGAATGGAGGACAGTAAAAGCTGTCATGGATTCTACATCATACATTAAAGACACAATGGGATGATTTTGTCCTGCCTAAGATAAAACTTTCTACCTAAGGAATTAATTCAGAACACCCAGGGATTTTTCATAACAGACTTTGTGTGAGCAGCTTTGTTTCCCATGAGGCCTCTTCAGTTGGAGCATCAACCCAAACGGGAATGGTGGCATGCAACTGGGGACAGGTTCTGTCACTCCAGCAGCTCTCTGTAATGAAAGTTTAAGCCTGAAGCATGTCTGCTCTGCCCCAGGCTGGCCAGCATCCCACCAACCTGGTACTTATCACAGCGCCTCATCCCTCAGCATCTCCCACAAAACATGACTATTGGGTGTAGGACATGCACATTCCCATGGAGCCTCATCTCAGTTCACATCCTGCAGGACCCTGGACCATACAGCAAGACAACAGATATAACCAGGTGTAAAGTAAAGAATCCAATCATTATTTAAAGAAATTCCATTTTAAAATTAAATATTCATTGTTTATTGTGTATTACTAAAATATTTTTTAGAAGAACCAGGGGAAATGGTTTTCCAGATGCTCTTTGGCTCTCGAAGCTGAGGGAACAGAGCATCAGATGCAGGACCCCCACTAGTTCCCAGTGTGGTCCAAGTTGTTTCTGAGTCAAAAGGTTGTGCTGAGAACAGCCCCCAGTGGGGGCTTTAGGCACCCCAATCACAGGCCTGGGCAGCCTATTTAACAGTCACCTTGTTAATAACCCAGCAGGATTAAGAAAGTAATTTAACCTCTTTGGCATATTTTCTTAACAAGCTCTTTGACTGCTGTGTACCATAGGTTTGCAGCAGGACATTTCCTCAAGGCCAGGAATAAGAGCTCAGAAGCAAGTGGAGTTTGTTTTGCAAAGCCTGGTATACTTTGAGGGAGCCTAAAGGAAGTATGAGGCACCCTGTGCCTCCCCCTCCTCAAGCCCCAATTCTCTTACCACATGCTATGAATGCATGTGGTATAGCCCTGTTCCTCCTCTTCTGGCCGTTACACTTAACTGCAAAACACTGCTTCCTGTCCTACACCCTGTATAGAGGTAGGGTTTCCAAGGGAAATGCAACTACAGAACAGAAACCGATACCTCAAAAAACAAAACAAAACAAAAAAAACCAAACAAACAAAAAAATCAGATGCGCAAGAAGCTGCTGGTGAATTTCTAGAGGTGGGTGTGAGGGAGAAGTGGAGAGCAAGTTTGGCTAGAGGCAGTAGCAGCCTATAAAGCAGCCAGCAGCAGGCTGGCTTTGGGTAACCATTTATTAATTCTGTTTATAAGCACCAGACCCCATGAACAGTAAGGGGGAGTTGAACCCCACACTGTGTGTGGGTGCCTCATGCAGCAACTTCTGCAGGAAAGGCTCCACTGAAAAATTCCAGTCCTGTCCCTTTGCCATTCCTGCATGGAGCCGCTGATGTTTTGGAGGGGGAGGACGCCCATCCCTTTCTGGCAACACAGGCACCTCATGTAAATTCATTGAATAAATGCAGTCATTTCTCTCAGCTGATCCATCCCCACGTGCACATGCTGAAGCTGTGCCAGAAACTCAACGCAGCCAACCCTCCCACCACAGTTCATCACTCCTGAAGGTGAAATTGTTTGTCACCCTTAACGCCATTTCTCCTTGCCCTTCCCCAAACTGCCTTTTCCTGACTTTCTTGGCCCTCCTTCCTCACAGGAGCTGTGCTCTGCTAAGTCAAAATGCAACCCAGGCAGAGCCTTAAAAGAGACCTTGGAGAGTAAAGGACATTATGAAAGTTATTTTAAGATGAGAAAGACTGCATTTCCCTCAGAGGTTGACTTCATTCTCTAGAACCCTTGAATTTTTAGACTTAAATCTGTCTCCTTGATAAGGCTCCAGAAGTAGCCAAGACCCACAAAGATGTTTCCAAAACACCAGCAGACAAATAACTAGAAACAAAACTGGAGCATCCTCACTGGACACTCATATGAGCTTTGGCTTCTGCAATCAACCCATTTGAGCCTGTTGGCCATCTGAAACAGCACAACACTCAGCTCATCATGGAAGAGGAAGACTGTGCTGGCTGGATCAGCTGGAGCTGATCTTTTTCCTCTCTATTTTGGAGTTAGTACTAACTCCTAGTCCCTACCTGGCCTGAAGAAATGACTCCAACTAAAACACATGAGGCTCTGAAACAGCAGGGCTGAGGTCTAGAACCCACTCTACCCTCTATTGACTCCAAGATCCATGCAGGTCTCCAACATCTTATTACATTCCACAGGGCTGGACAGAACATGAACTAGATCTCCTTCCTCCAAGGGATGCTTGTCACCTCTAGGTGCTGGTCTGAGCAGAAGTTTCTGCTTTGTGCCACATAAGTATTAGAAGCTCAAAACACATGGACAATATATGCTTCAAAATTCATGGCCCTTTCCAGCTGTGGAAGTTCTATAGGCTCAGGTTTACATCTTCACTTCTATTAACTTCAGCTGTTGTAGGAACCCTCTTAAACAGGAAAATGGGTTTTTGGCTTTCCCATAATAAGCATCCTAGAGTAAAGCAAGGGAGGTACTGACTACTGAGCATGTAAGAAATCTGTCAGAGGAAGAGATGGAAAGAATTTATTATTTTAAAGGACACAAACAACTGTGCACATGTAATTAGAAAAAAAAATCTGGCTTTTTTGGATTTGGGGAGGGACTGATATGGGAATCTGTATCGGGCCCATTTCCAGACTCAATTTTATAGCTCTTGCTCTGTACGCACTGCTAATGAGGTGAAACGTTACTTTCCAAAAGTGACTGTTGATTGAGGATGCCTTAAATTGTAACTCTTCATATGGCAAATTGCATTCAAAATAGTGTGTAATCATTTATCAAATCTGTTACCTTTCAGAGCATCTTCAACTTCACTTCTAAGAGACACTACACCCCCCAACCTCTAGAAGATTCCTGCCCATACCTTGCTAGCTTTTCACTATATATTTTTTACACCCAGATCACACAGGACAGCAATTGCAGAAGTAATCCTGGGGAGACATGCATGTTAGCTTTAAAAGCAGGGTAGTTGAGACTCTTCAGACTTGCTTTTTTAAAAAAACATCTCTACATTTGGAGTCAAACCCAAAATTCAAGCCTCTGAACAGTCAAAAGTTTACCATTGCAAATCAAATCCATTTGGTTCTCTCCCTGACTTCCTCTGCTCAGAGAGGCAGCTTTTTGTATCTGCTCAGCACAGGCTCTATGGTACTTATGACCTTACTCTGCTGCAGTAGCATTGGTGGCATCTCACTCCTGGGAAAGGTGCAACTTCAGACCTAATTGAGCTCCAGACTCTGGGGGAACTGAGATCCAAGAGGAAAGTAAAGCAGCTCTCCTATTTTCCTCCCTGTCTTGTGCTGTACAAGCTAAGCTGTCTGCCATTGGATCTTATGAAATTCAGACTGGATTATCATTTGAGAAGCTAAAGGGACCCAGCTAAAGGTCTTCAGGCAACTCAAGGATGCCCTTTAACAGCATTTCAACATCATATGTACCTGCACACACTCTCCTCTAGAAAGAAAGCCTATGACACACAAAAAGCCAATCCACTATAGTCACTTCTTAGCTTGAGATTCCAAAAGAAGTCACTGGAGTATGTGGTTTAAACCGCACTGCAGAGAATAGGCCAATGCTCTTAATTTTTAGTGCAACATCTCTGGACCATGCATATTTAAGAAAAACTTCGGTTTGATCCCATTAATCTGAAATCAGCACTAACTTTTGCATAAGTAAAGCTACGGCCCTGCTTAGCTCTTTGCAGCATTCACTAACGTGGACAGTATCAGGTTTACACCTTTCCACACATAGCTCCATCTGTATGCTTCTGGCTCAGATGAGACATCTGCTATAGCATCTGTAACTACACCATATATTTTTTTAGTATGATATAAGAGGCAATAATGCAAGGCAGCCAACAATATTTGGCCAGTGAGTTCAGGAGGCTGCCACAGTGTAATTGTGTGCTGCAGCTCTGAGGACACTGAAGGGAGGCAAACATCTGCACCAAAGAGCTGCACAAACCACTACTGCTTAGACCTGCTTTGAATGAGCCACAGCCACCTCTAACTGGCCTCAGACTACCAGAGTGAAGATGTCTGAGCCCTGCACCATTTCTAGAATCTATAGGTGTCCAGCTTTGCCCAGTTCCTCACCCTTCTTTCATGCATTAGTAAGATCAACCCACTGCCTCCAGATTTCCCTTAGCTTTAGAGAACTTGGTACTAGACATTACAGAAACACATAAACCATTAACAGACTCTCTAAATGCATGTCCCCTGAAGGGGGGATAATTTCCTTGGACAGCCACAATTTAGCCCCCTTATATATCATAACCGCTACTAGATCATTTCCAGCTCAGTAATACTCTGAAAGAATGATTGGAATGTGGACTGAAAGCAATAAGTACCATACACAAACACAAAAAAGGGTAGAATCTGTCAAACATTTAGTCAGATAAAACAAAAACCTGACTGCACATCAGAAGTACAATAAAGGGACAAGACTTGATTAAGGGCACAGAGCAAGTAAGTTGAGAGGCAAGGTTATTACCAAGGTGTCCTGAAACCACCCCACCAGCTTTTTTTCCTTCCCTGCTAAGTTGTCAGCCTGCTGTACTTGACCCTTAACTATAACTTCTTTGCAGACCTTACTGATGCAAAAATATTAACATTAAGTGATGCCTGCACCACAGCTGTGGTCGTCATCAGCTATTCTCCTTAGCAGCTATGGAATGATTTGTCACTTCTGCATTAACATTCAGTTGGGCTCCTCAGCTCCACAAACGTAGCCCAAACAGTAGTCACTCATTCACCATTTGATCTATAAATAGACTTAGGTTGGCAAGAAACAGGTCACCAGGAAAATGCAATTCAGCAGACAGAACCAGCACCTACTACCAGCCCCAGCAAACCAACATCATCCCTGGCAACTTCAGATCAATAGATCCACAAGAATCACCAGCCCAGTTCCTGATGCTTACCTGTTTGTCATGTTCACAAGTGCTTCCACTCATTATCTCTTCTCTATTGTTAAGACCCAACTCAAAGTCATTGTACAAATCTTAAGCATATACAGACTCATAAGAACAAGTATTTTGTAGCACAACTGGGAGAAGGTCCAACTTTTTGTCTGCTTTCAGATAGAGTTATTTCTCTCACACACCTCCAATATCTGGGCTAGATCAAGAAAATAGTTAGAGCTGCAGTCTCAGCTCTGAAGCATTGATACAGAGATTAGCTTTGAACTTCCTAGTGTTATATTCCAACTGCCAGAGTCAACTTAGAGCAAGAAAGGCACTATTTGCAATAATGCCTTATAAACCCAGTCAGCATGGGTTTATGAAAGGGTTCTATGCTCTAATTAAGCTAATTTGCTACTAAAGAAAGTTTAAGTAACATTTGTCTTCACTTCATCCCATCAATTGCATGGACAGTGTGGTAAGTGGCTGCTACTGTAGCAAAGTTAAATATGTACATTTTTAATGATTATATAAACAACAATGCACAGAGCATGTATATTATACTTTATAGTCACTGGACACAGTAGATGGTTGATACTACCAGAGCGTGTCCCTATTACAAGGGGATAAAATAACTAAAAACCTGGAACAATTCAGGATACCTTCTAACAGTGGTGTCAAGCACTGAAACAGCTCAGTGTACTTCCAGTGCACTTCTGCCATAGCCAACAACTGGAACTGATGGCTCCCAGAAGCTCCTACAGGGAAAGAGCACTCCCAGCTGGCTCTTGCATTAACAAA
>VZTM01025194.1:30597-52670 GCA_013400555.1 Jacana jacana
GGTGTGTGGTGGTGGTCATAAAATGCCTTTTAATTGAAACTTAATTAGATGGAACAATCTCGATTAAATTTACTTGAGGAAAAGGTTTTGCAGGTCCAGGTTGAAAACAGACTAGTACCCTGATCCAGGTACCTTGATCAGAGATCGTTTCACTCTGTAAACATGGAGTGGGAAAGAATCTATAGTACCAAAAAAGCTGTGAGACAAAAACACCGATTTCCAGCTGCCAGTAAAATAATCTCCCACAGTTGTGTATGTGGATGCACACAGGCAGGATCAATTCCCAAGATCTTTACTTGGATTTTGCAGACAAGAGGCAGGCACTTGTTTCTCTGCTCAAACACTCAAGGAGCAAGAAACCTAAAAACTGTTTCTGTGAAGCATATTGTTATTACAAGGCTACATCTTGCACGGCTGTGCTGGCCAGAGGCCCTGCTGAGAGGGTGAGTTTAGAGTACTGGCTCCCTGATTTGGTCCAGTCTTATAACACCACAGCAACTGGCATGAAAGCCCTCCTTCCAGGCTGGTATGGAGGAAGAGATTTATGCTTATCATGTCCACAAAGAAACGTGGACTCATCACACAGACCAGTGGCTCTGTGCTCAGAGATAGAATGCCAACAGCTATATTAAGCAGAGGTACAAAGCACTTCCCAAAGAGCTTTTATTGTTCAGACGCTAACCTCAGCCCTGGATTTTAACACATTTTACCTGCTACCATTTTCCTGTTCTTCATACCCACAACACCTCCAGGTGATGGCTGTTGGAAGAGTAATTTAGGTTTATTTTAGAAACGTTCCAATTTTAACTTAAGAACGTTTCCCAGCACCTTTGTATGTTGCACACCGGGCCTGTCTTGGCAAAGACATTTGGGGACTATTTTAAATGCCCTCTACAGCAGGCACTATTCAAAAGTTCAGGGCATTTCCTGAACACTAAGCCTTAAAGCATCCACAGTGAAATATTATAACAACCATTTCATAGATGGACCCACTGAGGTTGTGATTTCCCAGCAGACAAGGCTGCTTCTATTTCTGCTTGTGCCTCCAGTTTATAGTGCCCTGGCCACAGGTCACTGCACCAAACACCTTCCTGGTGCAGGAAAGGATTCCTTCCACATACATTTCCAACATTTTGCCCCAGGTCTGGTCCTGCATTTAACAGGGACAGGGGACATCAGGAAGGAGGTATAGTGTTGCCAGCTCCTGCTATGCTTTTCTGAGAGATCGAAGGTCTGCAAGGCTTCTCCTGGAAGCCTGGGGTCTAGGGCTGTAACTGTGCTTAGCTTTTATTTGACAAATCTAGCTTTCAGTCAGAAAGGAAAGTATAAATTGCAGCCTGGAGGAGATGCACGCATGTCTATGCAGAAGCACAGCAGAAAGAACCCTGTTGAATTAGTTTTTAAGTCTCTTCAAAATGCCTCTCCCTACCTTCCCCCCATGTTAAGCAGTCTGGCAACAATGCTAGCACCAAATTAGAGCCATGAGACACATTAATCAACAATAATTCTTCCAATAACTGAGGTGGTGTATGGAGACATGCAGTTACTAGAGAGCCACTTACCATATCTTAAAGCTTATTTTATGCTTAACAGCTTATACCCAGATTTCCTTCTTTTCTCCTTTTCTACAAGCTGTTTAAAGGGCTGCTAACTTAAAATGGAAAAAAAAAAAAAAGGCTTTTTTTTTTAAAGCATTGAAGTCATAAAGCAAGTTCTACATTCCCAGCATGTCAAGCCAACACAGAGAGCAGCACAACAAAAATGCAGTATTTTCTTATTCAACTTCCGAACACCTCCTTGCCGCTGGAGAGCCTTCATTCCCTACTTTCCTCTCCTGGCTAGCATGTCTTTATGTGCCCCTCAAGCATTATCTTGGAATTGCTGCTTTGTGTTGGTGGGCCAGGAGACTGCTGGAGGTGCTCAAGGGTTTCAGCATCCCAAGAGGTACCTAAAACTAACCTGTGGCTTGCAGCCTTCCTTTTCCCAGGGAGACAGATGTTGAGTGCAGCTGAAGCTATTACAGAAGACAAACCAGGTTTCCATGGTTATGAGAGCCCGAGCTTCCTATCTCAGGAAAAATGCAGTGCACGAACCACTGTTAGGAAGCAGCAGAAACAAGGCTAGACTTATGGACAGCTGTGTACTACAGACCCTTGATGTTTTACATGCAGGCACCAGCCAAAAAAAAGAAAGCTTTTCTTGACAGTTTGGAGATCTGCAGGCTTAGAGAGAAGCAATGCTTTATACTTGCTCTATCATACTTGTGCTATGACAGTATTTCAGTATTTGCAGTAAGCATATGGATGGGCAGAGCTGTGGTTCTGATCCTTGCTCACCTGGGCAGTCTCACTAGCCCCTAAAGGGGGTCAGTGCTGCAGGATGAGGTATGTAACACCAGAGAGCAAACCATCGCTTGATCTGAGCTGCCTGTCTCACAGGCGACACGAGGCAGGTGCAGGCTGCTCTCTGGGGAATGAATCAAGAGCTTGCGCACAAAAGCCCTAGGAAGGCAGAATTTGCAGGTGTGAATTTGCAAATCTGTCCCATTAAGGTAGGAGGCTTGGGCTCAGCGTGCTGCAAAAATACACACATACAAAGCCATGGTTTGGCTCCCTCCCCTCCTCCTCCACACAAAGCATAATGCAGCTTCCTTCATGTTGTCCTGAAAGTGAAATGGTTTATGATCAAAAGCCCATGCTGCTTCAGACTGAAACACTGATGAGGCTGAGGATGCCAATACAATGAAGAAGTGACAACAGCAGAGCCCCGGCAGATTTCTGAGGCAGTGACTCCCCAGGGCACAGAACATCACAGCCTCAATTCCTCTTCAAGTGCTGGAATAGCGTCACAACCATGTTAATTCCCAGGCAAGGAGAATATTCTTTCAGAGCAGAATAAAATATATTCCAGGCTTATTTTGGGAGTTCAAACCAGGGAATTAATTGATCACCTTTCCCCATCCTTCTCCTTATGTCCACAGCTATGTGGTGACAATCTGTCCTGACATCAGCTGTTTAAATCAGAGCTGCACAGGCTTAGCAACCTATCCCTAGTAATCAAACTCCTCTAAACACCACCTTGGAAATGTGTGAATCCTGTGCTGGCAAAGCCTGAGCAGCAGCCACTCGAGGCTAAAGTCCATGCCCTTTGGCCAGGACAGGTCCCATGTACTCTGTCAGCAACAGGCACAGCAAAAGCCCACCCCTCCCAGCTTGTTTCATTTCCCAAACCACTGTCTCAGTACATAGCAGGAGGGTACCAGCAGCTAATGAATGCTGAGAGACATTTGTCCAATATGGAATCAGAACAAGATAAACCAATTACTTTTCCACGGTGTCTGACCCTGATCTGCAATTAACAAATCAATTAAAATAATTTTTCTATTCTTCTGAAAAGAGCCAAGCTGTCACCATCAATGATGCTGTAGTCTAGCCCCTGGGACTTCCCAGAGGAGCACAAAACAAGGCTTGAGGGAAAAACTTAAAAGCATCCAAGAATGAGAACAGCCTTATTTCAGGGCATCTTTGGCTGGTTTTGACCACTCAGGGATGACTTCACTTTTCAAGGAGTCAGCCGTGGAACACCAATCTATTTGACAAGGGGTACAAAAGCATAACACACATACAATGCCAAGACAGTATTCAGATCCACATTAAAACTCCTCCATCTGGAAAACTTCCTAGCTGGAAAATAGGCTTTCACAGATCCATATTCTGTAGGACAAACAATGATTGTTATTTCTTTGACTGAGCCCTACTGCATATTGCAGCAGACATAAGGAGTCTCGTATCCACACAAATGAATTACTGGAGCTCAGCACCTACTATCAGGGTGTCTCAGGCAAGTTGCTCACTAAGAGAGGTATTTGAGACCCTACTTAATATATATTTGCCTTAGCAAGGGTTATTCCTAAAGACTGTACACTATTCATTTAGTTCCTCTAAGGCATACAAAAAGGATTTGAGAGGACTGCATACAAGACTTATGGGTAATATGTGCTCAGGACAGAGATTTGACCCTCTTCTTTCTCTAGTTACCTCAAAAAATGGGCAGAAAGTCTTTGCTAAAATTCTGCTGGCCAAATAGAGCCGAGAGCAACTTGTGAGCTCCTCAAGCTGCACATCAAATACACGTTAATTTGTCCAGCATACCATTAATTGAAATGACTTGCTTGCCATTAAATCTCATCTGCTTGACCTTCTCACCCTCAAATCCCTTCAACAAAAACTGCAGCCATCACTGCCCCTTGCAACCAAATTTTGACCCCTTTTCCGTGCTTTTAAACCCAAGTTGATTTTAACAGCAGCTCACTGGAAACGCCTCAGGACACTCAGATGTGTCTCCCAAGGTTTCTTTTCTTAGGCAGTAAAAGAGAAGGAAAGTCACAGGCACAGGAACCATACAAGCAGTGCTGCTCTGTGAGGGACTGCAGATTCTCACATCATGGAATCACAGAATATCAGAGATTAGAAGGGACCTTGAAAGATCACCTAGTCCAATCCCCCTGCCAGAGCAGGAACACCTAGATCAGATCACTCAGGAATGCGTCCAGGTGAGTTTTGAATGTCTCCAGAGAAGGAGACTCTACAACCTCCCTGGGCAGCCTGTTCCAGTGTTCAGTCACTCTCACTGTGAAGAAGTTTTTCCTCATATTTAAGTGGAACCTCCTCTGTTCCAGCTTGCACCCATTACCCCTTGTCCTATCATTGGATGTTACTGAGAAGAGCCTGGCTCCATCCTCCTGACACTCACCCTTTACATATTTACAAACATTAATAAGGTCCCCCCTCAGCCTCCTCTTCTCCAAGCTGAAGAGACCCAGCCTTTCCTCGTATGGGAGACGCTTCACTCCCTTAATCATCATCTCACATGCACTGGAAGAAAACACCCCTTCTACTGGTTACAACCCTCAACTCAGCTTGGCTTTGGTCAGGAATCTTCAGTTCCCTCTGGAACATCCAAAGGGCTCTGGCTCTCCAAAACCAAGTGAAGCTGTTCCCACATCTTGATAAAGCCTTAGTTGGCAAGAAATCTTCTTAGACTGGACAGAAAGAGATAAACATCTGTTCCCATCACACTGGACATCCCTGTCCTAAAGGTGAGTGAAGGTTGGAGTTGTCATGCTTGTTTCTTCAAATGAGTATGCAAAGACTGTAAGGAGAGAACCTCTATGAGATACTTCAACATAATCCTTCTATACAATATGCTAATACACGGTGGTTCAAAATAAATCAATAAACCAAGGTAACCAACAAAGGAAGGCATTTCTGGATGACAGAAACAGCCATTAATGTCTGCCCATTAATGCCTTGTTGGTTGAACTTCAGTAAAGGCTTGCATATCTATAAATAGCTATACATAGTATTTCATCTTCAAAAATAAGTGCAAGGATGAAGTGCAAAGGCAAACTAATCTGTAATGCTGGTAACCAGCAGTTGGGGTTGCTGGCATCCTCTTCTCTGTTGTTCACATGCAACAGAAGATTAAGTATATCCCTACATGGCTAAATATATTTCCATAAGTAGTGCTGGCATAGGTCAAGACAGCAACGGGAGCAAGACCCCACTAGATCACAGCACCCATCAGAGTTGACACTTCTGATAGCAACCCTGCCACTGCTCTGCACAGAAGCAACACTACATCTCACCAAGACTGCACATGTAGGAAGAGGAAGCCCTCTACACCCTGGCCCTGAATCCAGTGGCCTAACCCAACCAAGAGTTGAACAACTCCAAAACCCAGCCAGCATCCCAGTCTCCAACTGCACACCCCAGCCTTTGCTGGAGAGGCTCACAACGAGGTAGTTCCACAGTGCAATACATCTCCACAGCAGCCAAGTAGAGGCCATTGTTTCACAAGGTTCTGGAGTTCTGGGCTAGGAAAAGGCAGGTACAAGCCTGGAAAAAAGATTGGACCATCTTGGGAACCATGTCATATGTACAAATAGTTCTTCACCAGCAGCATCCTGGAGCTCTGCACTGACTCAGGTACCTCAGTTCACAGCCCAGGATAAAGGTGCTTTTTTTCCTCTGTCCCTGTGGAGCAAGGGCCATCACCCACACTCAGAATGGAGCACTGCCCTTCAGTTTTAAGATACCACCACAAGAAAGCCTCCAGGGCTTAAACTAATACACCATGGTCCTGCCAACCTACCAAGCAACAGTTCATGCAGTGAACATAACACAATAACATTCTCTTGTCCACCCCAGGTTTCTGACTAGTTTCCAGGTAGAATTTAACACTCAACCAGGTTTTTGGACTTATACAAGAAACAGCCTGTCATCTGGGTACATACCCTGAAGATAACCAGCCAGCAGGTCAGATTTACACAAATTCTTTGTTCCAGCATAGATTGCTTTTTGAAGAAAGTACACTCTATAAAATGGTCCTTATCTTGAGTCTTTTTCTTGAAGTGTTGAGAAGTGTCTTCCAATTTGTTTGTTGTTTTTGAATACTATCTGAGCAGACATTAGACAGCAGCTGATATTGTGAACACTATGCACACATTTTCGGAAAATATCCATCTTCCATACAAAGCAATCAACCATGAGACGAAGTTAACAGTTTGAATTCTGAATAAAAGCAAAAAAACAAAGCCACCCAGATGTACCTGTTATTTTCTGAATAGAGGGAATTTAGGCTAACAAGTTACTAAATTGTTACACTTCAGAAGAACTGGGGGACCAGGAAAGCTCTATTATCTTTTTACAAAGTATATCCTTATATGTACAGAAATAAACACTATATATTTTGTTATATTCTTTACTACAACAGACAGCAGTGTCATCTACATATAGATACTTCTATATTCTTCCATTTCCATTAATCTCTTGGGACCCCAGGTCTTCCCTAATGAAAGGCATCATAAAGAACACACAGTCACCTCCAAATTGCTGAGCAGCTCACACCCATCTCTGGGAAAAACACATTTAAGTCTGTATTATGTAACTGTTCTCTGGACTCCCTGATTTTCCACCAGGTAACTTGTATTTGAAGTTGCAATTCAAAGACTGGTTTTAAAGGCTGGGTTATGCCTCAGAGCACAACCCCCACCCTCACCAGCCTGAATAAAGTCATTGCTCTGTCCTCAGCACAGCCCTCTTCTGCATCAGTGTTAGTTCTTCAGGGAGGCTGATGCTTTGAGGTGGTCAAAAGCTTTGCACGTAGGGCACTGAACTCCCATTTATAAGGGCCACAGTACTCCTGTGAGAATGGTCAGGGTGCTGGAAGGTGGAAGAAGGAACACCCAAGAGACCTAGCTTTCCCTTAACTCCACAACAACACCACCACCCACACACAAACAAAAAACCCCCAAAACAAAACAAAAACTAATTTTGTTTTTATTTGCAAGAACTGCAGCCTAATCTCTCTATATACATACCCACTGAGATAAGTGGTCAACAGTGTGAACCATTCCATTTCCTCAAAGTCTCTAAACCCAGGCATCACAAGTGCTAGGAGTGGGCATACTGTGCTGACTTCCTGCTCTTCTGAGTTTCCCACTATTTCTTATGCCAGAGGCAAACAACAATATCACTCTGACTCAGGGGGAGGATCATCTTGCAAACCAGGTCCACAGATGCATCCTCAACAAGCCCCTAGCCTTCCTTCATTACCACCATTAATTGGTTTTTGGATCCCTGCTGCCCTCCCCCCCTCCAAATTATACAAGAAAAAACCCTGCATTTTCAACACTCTCACCAGGGTAACCACAGTGAAATATCATACAGGTCCAAATAAGAATGCTCTGCTATTCTCAACTAACCCAAAATAGTTGAATATTTTTAATAAATTCAGCTGCCTTTTCTTGCTAACACTGCTTTAAACTTGCAGCTTATACCCCCACTTATCTTTGAGGGAAAGTCCCTGGAGAACTATATCTTCCAATAAGTAGTCTTCCTGTCTTTCATTAAATATATGAATTTTTTTATATTCTAGCTCAGAGTATTGTGGAAAAGGCGTTTTATCACTAACTGTGCTAGAATGTATTGGTGAAACACCTATATTACTCGGGTATGGAGATTTACAGGCACCTTTGCTTAAGCACTAGCAGCATAAATACAAATGCATATGAGCCTGAGAAGCTGACATGAGATATGTCAGTCCTACTGACTGGCAGAGGTAGGTGTGCCAGGACAGATATCACAGCAGAAGTTAAAGGGAACATGACAAGGCAAATACAGGAAAAGCACCCACAAATATGGATGCTTATTGACTTGGGTCCTCAATGTTCCTCAATGGTGAATGCACACTTTTATGCAACTATCTGTAAGTAGCAGTGTGCCCTTGGCAGGATTCGGTGAAACTCATTAATCTCTCTGGAACAGCCCCAAATGCATACACCACCCACAAAACCAAGCCAAGTGAGAGACCTCAAACATTAAATAAGCATAACTCCCCTAAACCCTATAATTCAAAGTTCCCAATTCCCTCCCCTCATAGAAAAGTGATTAAAACTAGCTGCCTGTTACAGGCACACATCCACCCTCAGCCCCACTCAGTTAATACCCACAAGGAAAAAAAAGGAAACAATTATACAAAGAATAATGTTCTTTGACACCATTTCTCCATGTTGCCTTTTCAATTACTGCACATATTTGTCACTGAAGATTTTTCTGAATGAAAAATGAAATTCACTGTGCATGGAAACTTTACAGGCTATTATTCCAAACTAACTACACTATTTTAAATATAATAAAATAAGGTTACTATAAAATTTCATAAATCATCTGTAGTTTTTAAAGTTAGAAGTCAGATTATGTGACATCTATAACATTTTCACAGCTCTATAAAGATCCTCCGATATTTAAAAGTATGAAATGTTTTATGCACATGAAACGTCTCATACACTGAAGGATTTAGATCCCACCAGAAAGTGCATATCAATCACGCCCTGTCAGTAAGAAAAAAAATACTAGGATTATCTTTTAGACAGCAATCCCATGTATCGTGCAAAATGGTGCAAGCAAATGAACAAGCCCTTCAGTTATAGCTAACAGAAACATTACAGATGCAGCATAATATGTGAAGAGGGCAGTGATGCACACTGACGTACAATCACATGCACTTGTAACTTCATTTACCATTCAAAGTAATCTCCCCATCCACAGCTCCTCAGCAAACCAACTATAAAGCCATTGTGTGATTCCAACCTTAGAGCATCCCAATGAATGTGAGATTGCAAAGCAGGTATTAGAGTTGACAGCACAGAAGGAGAAAAGGATGTTATGAAATATCAGGAGATTAGCAACTGTAACCAAAATTATGTGGACTGCTACTTTGGTCTCTTCATTTTTGTTTTGGTAAGGATGTCCCTCTGGGATACAGCACACATCAGCCTATAGGCTGCAGCATGCTATTAGAGACAGTTCTCAGACCTCTATTTTTTTTCCACTGTTTTTTGCATCACTATCTTTACTAGGGTCAATATTAGAGGCACAGAAGAGACATTATCATATCATACCCACATGAAGCTACTGCCTAAATACAGAGACCTGAGAAAGCTAGGAAGGAAAAAAAACACAGAACAAGGAACAAGACAACACAACATTTACAACAGTAATCACCTGGAAGAGGGGGGGAAAAAAAATAAAGAGAGAACAGAGGTTTGCTGATGTCCTTGCCTGTCCTGCCAAACAGATACAATCTTTGATCACCGTTTAGGATGCTGCAGCACTCCAAGCCTGACACCATGCTCTTTCCTTCTGTTATTAAATAATGCTACTCTAAAAGCTAGGCCTGACATTGTGTGTGTCTCCAGACCCAATGCTATGCTCTTACCTTCTGTTGTTAAACACTGCTGTTCTAAAAATGATTAGGATCCATCATAAAAAAACCACTGCTAAACTAACTTCACTAGTCAATGGCAGCTAGCATGGGGTGCATCTCACCAGTTAAACCCATTGGAGATATTTCAGAGAGCACCTTTCAACTATGAACTTTAGAAAAAGGAACAGAGGGAAGCTAACAACATCCCAACTACACTAGATGTAAACAGTTACAAAGAGGTTTCAAAAGCAATTTCAACACATGAAAATTCAGACATGGGATTTAATCCATGAGTCATGCTGCTCTGTACCATCCATTTCCATACCACCACCAAGGCCTCTTTCCAAAATCTCTTAAGCTCTGTGGCCAACACCACAACATCAATATCTGGATCCAACCACTCCCAAATTGCAAATGCTACCCCAAGCAAGGTCTTGGATCAGCAGGGTAAGACACAAACAATACAATAGGGTTCCTAATACAATTCCTACCTAAGGCAATGAAGATCTGCGTCAACCCCAGAGCGTACACAAAAACACATACTGTCAGGCGCCAGCCAACCTCCCATTTAACAGAAATTAGAGCCATACTGATACATAGACTCCACTCGCAGTAATGCCATTAACCAGATGATCCTGTAGCCATTCTCCCACCAGAGAGCACAGACATAAGGGGCTGAACCCAGGTGATGTACATGTTGCGTCTTCGACTTGGCACCACTGTGGGAAACCCTGGCTCTCCATCCCCACACTTCCTTGCCAGCAGGGTCTGAGCTGAGAGCCAAGGGGTTTCTTTCCCAGAGCAGGATCTGATTTATTGCCTCCTGTAGCTGTAACTAGCCCCTTCAGGAACAGAACTGACAATCCAAGGAAGGATCCAATACCAGACCTATCCGGTTTTGTCTTCTATCAAGGGAATTCATGGCCCATGCTTTGCTGTTTCTGGATTTCACTACCAACATCTGGGGTCATAAACAGTATCACATTTTTCCATCAAGGAGCTACATGAGCTTTCCAAATCATTACAGTCAAAGCATTCAACAGCCATTGGCCAATAGCCACCTTGGTCACTATTTCCAGTACCCTGCAGCATCACTATAAATACACATAGTTCACAGCTAGTGGTGCCAGCTGGGGCTGAGAAATGGGGTGAAAACGGTGTAGTTCACAAACCAAGACAACAAAGTGATGTTTTTTTGGAAAAATTAAGAAGGACATTCATCCAGGTGAGGCCAAATCTTCATGGAACTAAATTTCACATGGCCTTGGCAAAGGCATTTGAGCCAGTAATTATTGGCAAGGACAGGAAGAAAATTTGCAGCTGACATCTTCTGCACAGACACATTTCATAGTAAATTGTAACATTTACAATTTCATGACCAGTTCCTGCTAACTGACCTGGGGAAAAAAAAAAAGAAAAAAAAAAAAGTTTTTAATTAAGGATTACTTTTTGTTCTGTTTAAAATATGGGGCTTTGTTCTTTATTTTTAAAGGAAATAATTAAAATATATTAAAAAAATATCTAAACCCCATGTTACTTAAGATTGAAATACAGTATTTTTAAAGTGAAAAACACGTATGCTTTCCTGAATACGTGGCTCTCCTTTCCAGGCCAAAAGCACTGTCTCTCTTTTACAAAGAAAGTTAAAATTGAAAGCTGGAAACAACTATTTCCAACATGAACTTAACCTCCATACTTCAACAAATGGAAAAGCTATAAAGTTGATTAAGGAAATAATATAAGAACTAAAAACAATAATAAAGCTTTATGGTCCATATGTGCCTCCACCTGGTAAGGCCTTAAAAGCATCACAGAGAATCCAGTGCCTCAGAAATCAATAAGAGTACTGTGATACCTCCTTACAAAAAGAGCACACAGTGAAGTTGTTTACCAGAAAAACACAAGTCTCTAATCTCAGCTGTGTTGATCATAATACCTCAAGTGTTGACAGACTCCCAGGGATCCAAAGTAGGACCCATCTGGATAACACCCTTAATAGCATGCTTTAACTTTTTGTCAGCACTGAAGCAGTCAGGCAGTGGGACTAGATCGTTATGGTAAGTCCCTTCCAACTGCAAATATACTGCTCCATCAGAAAGCGTGGAAGCACCTGAGTAGTCCAAGTAGTAAGAAGGAAAAAAAAAAAAAATTGAGTTCAACCCAATTCGGTACAAGTACTTCAGGAAATAGCATTTTCTGCAGAATAGAAATCCTGATTTTTAGGCAGCTTCTTTGCAAGCAGGAGGAAGAAGGAGCAGTTGCTTGCACTGGTGTTTCTGACGGGCAGCGGACAGCCCTGAAATGACATATTATCCACTGACTACTACTCCTAAGGCTGAACAGAAGTCCTGACATTAAGGAGGACTGTCCACAAGCAGGTATTCGGCAGGACACAGCCTTCACTCATCTGAGGAGCCAAGAAGAGCAAAGCGCTTAAACACCTCTGGGGTGCCCCATCCAGGCTTCAAGCCCAAGTCCAACTTACAGAATTTATACAAGGGAGAAAGAAGTGGGACACGTTCATCCATATGGTCCTTCCCAAGATTCTCCAAGCCAACAGCCCACCACAGCCACCTTCAAGGTAGGATGGAAAGTTTCATTTAGGGCATGCTTGGATTAGTTTGGATGACCAAGTTGCTGTGCAGCTTTTGGGTAATAAAGATGGCTTCAGTAAGACAAGAGCAGTAAAGTAGCTAAGCATCAGCCTTGCCCTTGAGATTACCAAATATAAATGCATACTCCACATGAGCATAAACTCATGTCAGTGGTGGTGATGTGAGCTTTAATGGGACTGAGATTCAGCAAAGCTCTTCTGGACTCACTCTTCCTGAAAAACCTTTAAATAAAAGAGGAACTGCCTGTGTTTTCATACATATAGCAGTATGCCTATAACAGGACATCAAAAGATTCCTACCATTTGACTGACTTGTGCACCACAGAGGATTGCTTGCACTAGAAAATCCCTGTGCGTGCAGAGCTCAGCATCGGCCCCAATACCTTGTTCTCAGTTTCACAGCCAGCAGAACATGAGGCTAAATTCTGCATTCAGTTCTGCTGTCATCAACCTTAGGGTGGCACCACAAAAAGGATAATTTAATCAAAATCAGTATTTTCTTACTATAAATAATTAAGATTTTAAAAACATTCTGTTCTTTGTCTCTGTATACTGCCCACGGCTGCATACTTGAATTACTTCAGCATGTCAAGCTTGTCCTCACTATTTATGGGAACCTTCTAATCAAAAAAGAGATGAAAAATTCAGCCCTAGCTATTTTTTTAAAAAAAGCCAAAAAAAAAAAAAAAAAAAATCAAACACACCCCCCAAAGGCTAGCTATTCCTGGATGTTGATTTTTTTGGGAGGGGAATGTATAATAAATACAGTTTATCTTTACATAGGATAGACTGAAACATGTTACTGAGAGATAAATCATGCAAATAAAATTGACAGGTAATCTAGATACCTGGTGCTATGTTTAGTAGTAATGGCAGAAACACATCTCAACACAGAGACACCGGTAATAAGTGTACTTAATAGCCATTATGAAGCCGTGGTGGATACTATATAGCAATTTTAATAGCAGCTGCTAACACAAAAGCCTCAAAGCTATGTAATAGTAAACTGCCTTCAAAACAGCAGGAATAAAGCCAAAAGTAAATAAGCTACAACTGTTTGTAATTTTAACACTTCCTCAAACCAATATGAAATGAGTTCTTCAAACCTTTACAACTTCTTAAGTAGTCAATAATTAAGGACTAAAGGCATTTAAATAGCTCTTACACCGTATAATGGGTATTATTTCATCTGTGTTTTTAGTTAAGTAAGGTATTAAAGACCTGGTCTTTGCCTACTGACCAAATGATGCATTTACCTCCAAGTGCTAATTCAGAGTACCTCCACAGGATTTAAAATCCTGACTGGAAGACAAGACTCAGGACAGTAATTTTTAACCTTCTCTGCTGATTTCTCCCTCACTTCTCATATGACTACAATTTGCAGTACATAATTTCTCCACTGGCATGTACCAATAGGAATAAAAAGTTTAAAAATTAACAGCTGACTTCATCAACGCAATTATTTGATAATGTATGGTACCGATTAAAGGCAATCTCAGAATACCAGGAACACTGGTCAATACTAAATGGGAATATGAGTTTAAGGCTAGAAAATATCTCAAAACCTCAGATTCAGCCTTCAAAGAGATCACATGTGCTGGAAATTTTACAGAAAGCAGGTCTTGCTGAGGGAGCTTATTCTACCATCAACACAGTTAGTGTTGTTAGTATCAAATTAGGAAATCTGAGTCTTCTTTCATGTACAAGTAATTTCTTTTTCCCCATGTACTAGAAGGTACTAGATCCTATATTCTTCCTCATTTTATCAGCATTACTGCTGTTTTCCTCTCAATTATAGTATGCTGAAGCCAGTTGCATTTATAAGACCAAATTTGGGGTTACTCTAAAACAGCTGTGAAATGGGCACTTTTGCATTGTAGCAAGCATATGCAAGGATTCTCAAGTAAAGAATGAACTCATACTATACATCTTTTCCTAGGCAAAGTTCCAGAAAACTAAGCTGAATCTCAAAACAAGATCACCTTTGCTGAAACTGAGTAGTTCAACATATGGAATATTTTGGTGTTTTGTATTTTTTTTTCTTAGCATTCTAAAGCCACTGCTGCAAGATATTATTACATGAAGGTCAGACAAGTTTTACATATACTAAAGCTCTCCCCCAAAATACACATTCAGGACTGCACATTAATAAAGAATGAAGCTCTGAGGGCTGTCCTTCAAGACAGAAGTGTATTTCCACCGATGAATTTCATACAAGTTTGATCTTTCAAACTGCACAGCCACCTGTAATTCCATGCCCACGCACTGTATAAATCACAGCCAAATTCCAGTCACAACATCTGGGCCCAGCTCTTCAATACCCCAAGTCAACACTCAAGACATGAGAAGCAGGTGCAGACCAGTATGTGAATATGAGAAGGAAAAGGCAGAATACAGAATTCAGAACAAAATTTACAGTTCGAGGCTTTCGGTAGGGTCATGTCAGAGACCAACATCAGCTCAAAGAGATCTCAAGGTCTCTAGTCCAACATTTGCTTGAGTAGGGAATACCACAACACTAGAGCACATCCACCCTGCTAATATTCCCTGGATGGATAGCTTTGGGGAGAAAAATGAAAATCAGTGATAGCACTATGTTGAAGTAAGCATGGCATAAGATATTTAGTGACCAGATAGGCTTCAGGTCTTCTCGCTTCTCAGCCTCTTTTGGAGATAGCAATTAAATTCAAGGAAAGTGTTTTTGCATTAATAATACATTCTCAGTGACTAAGAAGCAAGGCAACGTTCCCTCATTACACTAGTAAAGCATTCAGTACTTCTGCCTTTTCTTCCAAAATCCTTCAAGCAGCTACATTCAGCAAATTACCTTTCCCTGTTGAAAGCCAATGGTGGATAAAGCCAGCCTAAACCAGATACCAACAGACGGATGAAACACAAAAGGAAGCAACACAGCTCAACAAAAACAGTTTTCCAAATTAAAAATGTTATTCCATACTTTCCCTGACTTCTCACTTTGCCCATGCTATTAAAAATAGCACGTAAAACGCCTTACTTCTGAAAGTACACACACATCCTGATGCATACACAGCCCTCCCTCGGCTGCATGGCTCGAGGCACACCGCAGTGATGCTCCCGCACTCCATTGAGCAGCCGTCATCCCAAGCCACAAGATCTCTACTGAAATATGACAACACCATAAATAGTTTAATTCAATCTGAAGGAGCCATAGCTTTCAACGTGTGTCCTGCATAAATATCAAGTCTTAAGTTTCATCCAAACCTGGGACCTGGGAGAAGAAACTCAATGAATTAGCGTAATGATTTGTACTCTTATTGAGTATAAACAACACTTAGAAAAAGCAGGGATATAGGAGCTATAAAAAAAAACAAACAACCAAACAGCCATGGATCACTGGCAGGAAACTCTTTAGACGTTTTAGCATAACAGCATTATTAAAACCTTTATACTTTGAATGAAAGTATTAATTATTATGCCCATCAGGAATATTTTTCATTGTAAAATTGCCTTTTACCATGCTAATAAACACCAAGCTTTGCATGTAAAAGTTAATCATGTTCTCATTTACAGGTCAAAAGACAAAGACTAAAATAGTTTCTGCAAACCTCCCTAAATAACTAGCTTTTGCATATCGAGTTTTATGGCACATTAGAAAGGAATGCAATTGAGACAGGATTTGAGTAGCCGAGTAGATAGAAAGATAAAAGCAGATAAGAAAATCTTGAGGTAAGCTAAGCCTTTTGAAAAAAATCTGATTAAATAAAGGTTTGGTTTTTCAGATTTCTGCACACTAAAACTAAGGATGAAACAGTTGTTTTCAGGTCATTACTCAAAGTACCCACAGGTTATGCTTCCAGCCATTATATAAGTGGGACATGAGAACAACTTAATGCATTAAAAAATTATTTTATTTTACTCCAGCATTTCATTCAGGCTAAATGCAACTTCCACAGCTCCCACGTAACTTGGGAAAGTGGGGTGGAGGAATTTGTCTGCTTCTTGGGTATTTTAATAATAGCCAGATGACTAAGTCCTCCTCCCATTTTTATAACATTTAAGCCTATTACTAGCATCCTCTTTCCCCCTTTCTTTTAGTAACATGGTGGGTTTGTAGGTATGCTGGAATGAGTATGGCCACCTTCCCCTCATCATTATGAGATCCATTAGAGCACAGATGCTTTCTGGGATACAATGTCTACTTCCCCCAGCATCAGATAGGCTTGGATAATCCTCTCATCCAGCAGCTGCAGATACCTGCCCACAGCATTTCAGCAGCTAACTGATGGTTAATAAAGGTCTTGGACTTGTCTGCTCTTCTAGGTGGCAGCACATAGCCAAGGTTTGCTCATTTGCCAGTCCCACACAGTGACCTGAGCTCTAGCCATAGTTCAGCCCTCCCAGGACACAGTCATATTTGTGTTTAACGTGATTTCTAATGCAATATAAACAGATATTTCACTTGCTTTCTGAAATGCATTAAAGAAAAGCATGCCATGCAGTGCTAGGTTTCATGCCTTACACTCCCCTCCCACATCTTCAGCAGAGATTGAGTCTGAGGCACAGGAACAAAGAAATCTTTGGAGCACCTTAACTCCAGCCTCAGGAATAAGGTGTTAAGGTCAGGCAACCGAAGTGTTCCCTTGCCATGCAGAAAGCTGGTATACAGATGGAAATGCACAGCCTGAGGCACAGGAATGGTATTAAAAAAATAATAATAAAATCTGACCACAACATCAAACATGCTTCCCTGTAACATGTCCTGGATCTCATACAGCACAACACTGAGAAAGGCAGAGAACAGGCAGCTACGTTTTCTATGGAAAATGAGTTGCTCAGAGAAGTCTCTTGCCACCTTGACAGAAGTGCAAGTGTTCCCCAAAAAAGGGAACAGATTCATAACAAAAGTGACTGTGCCACTACTGGGTTTCCATTCTGAAGAAGGAAGATTTCCTGCGTCACTAAAGTAATCAGCATTACTATAGCACATGTGTTCAACAGTATGTGCTGCAGACTCACCTCCAACAAATACACAACTTGTCATGCATGAGGAGGTAGGTTTTGACTTGAGCATCCCAAACACCTTCAGGACGTGAACTACAACTGAGATCACAATGATCTTTTCTTTGATTGTTGAAGAAAGCCACAAAGGTAGGAACAATGCACAGCAATCTCCACATCTGTATGTTCTCCCTTGCCACCCTCTCTCACCTTGCCCACAAAGCCCATCTGCAATGCTAAGAGTCATCAGTTCTTGTTGGGTTTTGATCACAAGTTCAAGGTGAAGATTCTGTCCTTTACAGGCATAGCACAGACAGCTGCACAGTGAAGGCTGGTCCACAACACTGGGTCTGGCCAAAGAGGCTTCAGAGCAGTTCCAGTGGGGAAGAGATGGATCAAACCACCCCACCCATTCACATATGCACAAGACAGCAAAATGCAAACCGCTTGGACAAGTTGCCAATCTCAAGAGGGGAGACTATGGGGCCTAGGCTACTTGGATCTTACTGCTGTTTTACAGGACTCCATTCAAAGGCCTAAACATTGCATGTCTGTGAACAGCAGCATTGCTATATCTCTGCAAAAAAGCCTGCTCCCTGCCTTTGTGACTGGAAAGAGAACATGACTCAGATTGCACTACCGTGGCAACATCTCCCTGTCTCCCTGGGACAGTCATTCTGCAGAGATGTCCTCTGCAGACATCTCCTCAAAGCCCAGCTGCCTTGGGACTCTCTAGCAGAAGAGAATTCTAAGACCAGATCCCCTGGCTTCTACAGCATAGTCTTCTGAGCATGATAATGGTGTTCCTGAGGGAAGAACCACTGCATATAGGATAACTCTCCAGCCTGACGCTACTATCCAACAGCGTTTGACCAATGGCTCCAAGGACTCACAAGAGCACTTCCAGATCTCAGTGGGGTAGCCACCAACATGCTTTAGCTTTTCTGTCCTAGTAAACTAGCTAGCAAGAACAAGTCCTGCTGTATTTCCCAGCTGTTAGTGTGTATCCTGTACTGTCAGTAGCCTGCCCTGCATCCACATGGCAAAACCTCACCAGGGCCACCAGCACTCAACATTGACATCCAGGGAGCACCAAGAAATGTCTGGCCCCTTGCAGGCAGCATTCCCATTTTCCCCCATGCAACACTGACACATCAAGTCCCCGCTCCCCACATCAAACAAGGTGAAATAGCAATAGGTCTTTTCTCCCACAGTGCCAAAGGGGGATTTCCCTGTGTCTTTGAAACTACAGAAGAGGATATAGCACCTTTGGAGGAAGGGAGCCCTCCTTGCAGCAAGGCCAGCCTGCAGTCCCTCTCTGCTCCGGCCAGAAGCCCAGAGATACTTTCCACACTGTACAGCTTGACTCTTGCTTGACTGGCTTCTTCCCCAGCCTTTGAGTTTGAACATCACTGTGTGACATTCCTTCCACTGCTAAGCATCTTTCTGACTGTGACTGAAGAATCTGGCAAACAACCAAATATTCCTTAACCTCCACATTAACTATTGTTAGCTTTGGCAAAGCCCAGCTCCTAGGATGCCTGGAGTGGTATCGTTTACTGCTGCAACCTACAGGAACTGCTGTAGTGGCGAGATTCAGAGAACAGGGATCAGGTAGCAGATGCAAAACAGAGTCCTCACCCACAATGCCCTCCCTTCCTCCATTGCCTAATGAGCTTTGGGAGCAGCTACAACTTTTAAGCTTCTCACTGCTGGAAAACTGGAGACAGTGAATGCGCAGAACAGAATTAAGTCGAAGAAAACAAATGATGAGGCCAAATGTTACTTTTAGACCACCAAGATGTGTTGGTAACACTGCAGATCCATAGTGCTACAATTATTTATCTTTTAGAAACAGAGATAGATATTTGTCTCTAGCCAGGTTTGACTGTTGGAGGGAGGCACAGGCTGTACCATCTCCTCAGCCAACACAGGACCCTCTTGCTTGCACTTGTACTGCAGCAGTCCTAACAACAAGCCATTAGTTCTGCATCTCCCCACACAAAAACTAGAATATGTCCTTTTCCCCTCATTCTCCTGAATGAGACCAAGCAGGGCAATCAGTTACAGCTGTTCTGAGCAGCACCAGAGATGAGCCTTTAGCCCTTTTTTTTTTTTTTTTAAGGGGGCTGCAAGCTTTGCAAAGCATCAGCACCAGCTACATTCAGACAATCAAGTTGCCTTGGGATGGCAAATCCTAGGCAGAAACGTCCACAGCAGTCACCAGGGACAGCTGAATTCAGGGACCAGAAGGTAGGCTTTCTTAAGCAGACTATGTTGCTTAATATAGCACACACTCTTTCCCAGTATCTGCATAACGCTGAGTTTGAAACGTTCTAAGATTTGCACTGAAGAAGATTGGAGGGGTGGGAGAAGGCTGCAGGAGAAAGCATTTATACAGCAAGGGATGACTTCAGAGACACACCATATACAAGCAGCAGTCTCTTAACACAAGGCTCACAAAGCAGAGGCCTGGTTAGTGATGAAAATAAAATGTAAACAAGATCCTAATATTGGCAATGCAGATGCAAGTCCATCTAGGAATAATCACAAAAGCTGAAGATGTGAAGCACTTGGGCTGGCTCATGCCTTCCCTCTGGGGATGCATCCTGCATCATGTACGCAAAGTTAGTCTGTTAGATCTGTGCATCACAGGCCATCCCACAGTATTCTAACACCAAGCAAGTTTCAAGAATCCCTTCAGTGACAACACAACTGGATTCCTGCCGTGAGCAGACTTCATCTGCCTTTCCATTTTCCCACAGAAATGCCAAAGTTGTTTGTGTATTCCTTTAAGGTCACACTTACTTTGGACCTGTCCCATTCTAGTGCCTTGATTTCTGCTGGTTTGCTCTGAACAGCCCTATCTTCTACTTAGATAGCAAAAACTCAGTATTTGTTCCCTACCTCTACCCCATCAAACCAACTCTCTACCAAGACCAAACTGCTGAGATTTTTTTTTACAAAAGATAAGAATAGCAACTCCTGGGGTTGTCTCACTCCTTGATAGCCCGTCCACCAAAGCCAAGAGCCTGGAAACATGGACTGCTGTCAAGTCTTGCAACTAATAAACACAAGTACCACTGGCCCCAAAGGCTGCCTTGTTCATCTACTCATTGCGAACTCAGACAGGGACTGCATCCTAAAAGTCACTGTCTGCACATTATGGGAATCGGGTGACCCTTCTCAGGTGCTGCTTTCGCCACCTGCTAGCCAGACCCTTTTTCTTTTCTTTTATTGCAACCTTTCTACTCCCTACAGAACTCCTCCAGTTACATGAACTCCATCAGAAGTTCAACAGACAGCCTTCTGCCTGCTTGTGTAGTGCATGACAAGGCATATGTGTCATATTAAAGTCACAGCCTATTCATTTCGCATCAAGACGTGCACCAATAGGACATTCAAAAAGGTAGCCCACCTCAGGTTAACTGTGGAAACAGTGTGCATAGCCAAAAATAAATAAAAACATCAAGGCTGACATGATTGCTGTGAGCTTTTAATCTAAGTCAAGTCTTTCCAGATACACTTTTTTTTTAAATAGGTACTTACCTGTCCCCAAGCCCTGGTAATTCTATTGATCACTGCCCACAAGAAACTGTACTTTTATAGGACATACTGCTTCCATATGATTGAAATAGCTTCCTGCCTTAATCAGCATATAATCAGATATTCCCACACAGGAGAACTATAGCCCTGATTGACAAGATAGTTACAAAAATAAACCTGAGGTTTAAATATAGCTTGCTCGGCTCCCTGGAAGGTATGTAGTATTGTGTTATACAAGTCTGCCATCGTTTTCCTTGAATTAATATAGCCCATGTTCCCCCACTGCCTTGATCTCTATCAATTAAACAGCTACCAGATTTGTGTTGTACAGGAGAGCTGGCAGCTCATGTTAGATGGGGATGGCAACTAGCCTTCCCTCTGCATGGACTGACCCACCATCAATATTTCATTTGCAATTAACACGTACAGATTTAGAGTTCATGTACCAGTTGAATGTGTGATGCAATTGTAGAGGTAGATAGGTAAAATAAACATTCAGGACTGCATAGCTATGTATGGAAAGAAAATATATGTGCCCAACATGAAGGGATATATTTGGGTAAGATAGGCGTCTCTCTGTATGCAAACACACAAGCTAAGCAGGCAATATTTAATGATTTCCTCTTTCTAGAGTGAATAGTTCGATAGCACAATAACTCATTGCATTTCTCCCAATCTATCAGATGTTCTGATGTGTTAAATATGCAACGTAATGAGGGCAGAGCTCTATAGCCCTGTTCCTCCCCTTTCAGGAAAAAAAAAAAAAAAAGAAAATTTAAAACCCATTCTAATTATGAGATGCTTTCCATCTCTTAAAAACATCCCCATTGCTGACCGACTAAAAACATGGGACAGACCTCATATTTATTATGCAAATCCTTAGCATTAAGAAAACAAATCACCAACTAACATCTGTCTCACCCTAAAGGAAAAGAAATAAATTTTCAAATAAACAAAAAGCAACAACCAAACCACCCTTCGCCACACTCCACCGTGCAACTGCCGGCATACCACCCGCTGGAGCGGGAAAGGAAGCGCCTCCCGAGCCCGCTTCCCCGCCGGTGCTGCAATGTCCCCACCACGGCGGCACGGCTCGCCTGCTCCCGGCCCACCGCCGCGCACCCAGCCCGGACACTGCGGTCCTTTCGCCGCCGCCGCACCCCCCCCC
>VZTM01025194.1:52753-136583 GCA_013400555.1 Jacana jacana
ATGTGCCGGAAGACGCGCTCCCTCCTCAGCCGAAAGCCCGGCGGGCAGAGCCGGCTCCGCGGTGGGGACGGCGCCGACACAGCCTGGGAGCTGCAAGCAAGCAACCACCGGGGGGGAGGGTGTGTGTGCGAAGGCACAAGCCGCCGAGCGCCCNGTCCTGCCGGGGTGCCGCTTCCCCAGCTGGGCACAGAAATCGCCTCCCGGGCTCACGGAGATGGCATCCGTGCAGCACAACACAAAACACATCCCGGCTGCTGCATAAGCACCGGCTGGTTTCTGCAGGTGAAGTGTGTGTGCCTGGCATTGCACACTGTCTGAGGCAAACCCCCAGACCACTGCACTCCAACCAGTCGGGTCAGACGGATCTCTCCATTCACCCCAGCATCCCCCTACCATAAAAGCCAAACTGAGCCCAACAGCACCTGCCAACATGGAGAGGATATCTTGGGAGATTCCCATTCTCTGGTTCAGGCCTTCTCTGGATGTGTTGTTTCAGGATTAATTATGCTGATTCATAAAACATCCATCTCACAGCTAGTTTGTGCTTTTCTGCTTTTACATCCAGCCACTGGACTTGGTCCCTCTGACTGCTTAATAAAACAAGCAGTCCCCTGCTAATGAGAAGTTGATAAAACGTTCACAGCAGGATCAAGTCACTTCTTCAGAGAGCACAGATTGACCTCCTTAAGTCTGTCCCTGTCAAGAAGTTTTTCCACACTGGCATTATTCCTGCAGCCCTTAAGTTTTTGCAGATTTTTCAACTTTGGTATGATGGGGATGTAAAACCAAGTTCTGTGCTTATTTTTATGATTTGTGTTCCTGAAAAAGCAGCTTAAGGCATCCACGGCACTGGGAGCTGCACATGTAGAGGATAGGTGGTTCCAACACTACATAAGTTTCTAAGTACAGGTACAATAGCTCCTCTCTCCTACTGTTTATTTATGCATCCCAGTGTTCCTACTCCCCATCTGCAGCCCAGAACTGGCAAACCAGTCAGTGGTTACAGAGGTGCTCTCATGCTCCTCATGCAAGCTACTGTACCCCATCCTACAGACACTGCCTACAGGCTTCCCCATCCCAAAGCACAACTCTGAATTTTGTTATGAAAGTGAATATTGTGCACATGATTTCCTGCCCCCTCCCCTCAATACAACACAGTCCAGGTAGTTCTGAACAACACCTGCAATCTCAGCTCAGATGCCAGGGTGCCTAAGTTAGAGACGGCATATTAATGTTGCCAAAATCAACTAGAAAAAGGCCAGCTGGATGAAAACCCACCCTATAAAATCCACATAATAAACAGATAGGAGGCAGTTGATAAATCCTACATTATTGTGAAGAATAACATTAGCTTTACTTTGTTTCAGGACTGAATATTGAGGTATTGTAGGTGAGCTTTGAGTCAAAATGCACTATAGAGAACTGACAAAGCAGACTTAGACTTTATAATTGGTCTAGAATGTTGAATTAAATTTCTATTGTTTCTTCAGTTTCTTTCAAATGGTGGGATCCTGTTTCCCACTGTTATGGTTTGACCCACCGTCAATGCCCAGCTGACCAGACTACACTTCCAGGGACAACCTGTATACTTTTTCTGAAAGGCAAATGAAACAGTAACTCTTTTCAAGGTCTATTAGTCCTTACTAATGTTCCAAAATTCAATCAGAATATACACCAGAGTGCTCAATAACTCCTTAGCCAGTTATTTTAAAAACTCTTGGACTCAAGTTATCAGCTCCTACAGATTGAAACCAGACAAGCTCTCAGAGGCCATTAAGATTCCTGGCATACAATTTCAAGAACAATTTTCAACAGGAAGAAATGAGAGCAAACAAACACTAACTTTTAAAGTACAGCCATGCTACTTAGCAAGAACAATCTGCAGCACCATTCCTAATACCAGGCACAGGACCACAGAACCAAGAGACTCTTCCAAAGCTGTGCACTCCCTGGAAAGCTAAGGACCATCAATTATGCAGCTTCATGGGAAAAGCTGGGGAGCAGTTCCTAGCTGCAGGCATCAAGCTGAGGCCCACTGCCATAGGAATACATGAAGATCAGGTTTCCCAAACATAGGAAATATTTTTCCAGTGTTAAAGAGACAACCATAACATGCTCCCCATTAGCAAAGGGAGGTTGCTTTCTTCTAGGGTTTTTCTTTGTGGAGGTCCTCTCCATGGAGAAAGACACGCATTAGGACTTCAGAACACTGATCCTTATGGAACAAGTCAAAAGAAACATTTCTGTTATTTTGTTTTCCTTTGAGCTCTGAAGCATTTCTTCCTTTGAGGTAACAGGTGGGAGAACAGTTCGAGCAAAACACCCAAACCAAGCAATCCACAGATTCATTTTCAGTCACAGTCTATCAGATCTCTTTCTGGGTCTTATCTGGGACATCACATTTCCCTTCCGGATCATGAAACCATCACAAGGCCTTAAGACACATGTTTTTAAAACAAAAATCCAGCTTGAAAAGAGAAAACCTTAGGTATGCAGATGAAGCCCCTTCAAGGCTTCCCTTCTCAATATAAAGAAGCAAATTCAAGGCAACAAATCCAGTAGATATTTTCCCTCATCATTTACAGGTCACCTTCAAACTCCTTATCAGCAGAAAGGAACATAATACTGTGTTCTACTCTTACATTCAACTGTGCATCCTGCATTAAAGTATCAAGCAAGCTGTGCCATCTTGAGTTGGATCACTAGTTCTCCTCTAGACCCTCAGGAAAGTCACATCTGTGTCTCATGTGGGCTTGCAAGTTACAAGCAAATGAAGATGCACACATTAATGGCATCTCAGTAATGCATCAAATTGTTCTCCAAATCATTACCCCAAAGCATTGCAGCACTCCAGAGATGCAGGCGTGCCTAGCCTGTACTCCTTCCCATCCACAACTTTTGGACCAAAATGGAAGGAGAGCTTCTGAAGCACCACTCTCACATACCATGCGCCTGCCCACCACACACTACCAAAGACATGCACCAAACCAACTTGCTTTAACAACACTCCTAGAGCTACCACTTCTCTCCAGCAGGAACAGAACAATGTGTATGGAAGTAAAGCTTCTACTTGGCAGAGAAGAACTGGACAAGCCTGGACAAGTGAGAGGGGGCACATCAATGGCTCAGCTTGGCTGCTCTCACATGGTGCTCCAAAAGCAGGAGTATTACACAGGTCTCCAGTCCCTGAGGAACCTGCTGCTTCCCACCATTGACAGGGGATGCTGGGCAGAACCCAATGCCTGCTGCAATCAGTGCTGCCTGTTCCCTTTCTGCACCCAGTCTCTGGAAGCAGCTGTCTCAGGAGCAGCCCTGAGCACAGACATGAAAAAGCCAAGTGGCCATTTCAGCATTGCTGCAGAGAGTAAGCCCACGTGATCATCATACATGGTCTCCCAGCTGCTGCTTCTCCTGCCCATCTGCTACCCTGGCACTGTGCCTCCTTCTCTAGAGGGAGCCTCCATTCATGAGGGCAGAGGTACAAGCCAGCCTGCAAGGTCATGCATGTAGCCACACACATGCTGCCATGTCCACATAGGGCACTTCTGAGCAAGGCTGTATGTGCCAGGAGAGAGTAATTCCATCAATGGTGGGATTTCACCTGCTCAGCACCAGTTTCTGGTGATGACCACCTAAAACAGTGCATCTGTGACCAGGTTTGTTTTTACCTCAAGGGCATGGGGACATAGCCTCTGTATCAAATTCTACACAACACTGTTCACAAAACAGCTTCAGCTCCTCACTGTGATTTCCAGGGAACATAAGTCTAGCTGCCAATGTTTCATCCTCTTCCCAAACTGCCCAGAAGCCAACTCCAGGTAAGAATAATTCCTGGCTATAGACAGAGCTGCTCTCACTGCAGGTCACACTTGTGACATGCACTCGTACCACCCAGAGCTTAAAGACAACATTCCTTAAGACAAACAGCTCAAGAAGAAGTTGTACTTAGTTTTTACCAAGAATGAGGAATAGCTACTAAACTTGATGTTCATTGTGCTAACCTTGAAACTAATGCACCCATTCAAACCAGCTGCAATCAAGAGCAGAACTCAGCCAAATGTTTCTGGAAGTTCTTTTTTTGGACTCCGAAACATCTATTCCTGAAGATCAATGATCATCATTAGCTAACTGCCATCATTAGCCAGCAGAACAGATTCTTTCAGGACAGAAAAAAAAACAGGTCTGTACCACAACAACATGAAGACGTTCATGTGCCATGAGCTCTGCTCAGATAAGCACAAACCAAAGCAGCAGGTTCCAACAAAGTAGGCCATGACACAGCAGCAGCAGAAAGGACCTCTAACACTAGTACAAAAGTAAAGAATGCAGTAGGGGAAAGGGGAGCAAACAGACTAGGAGCTTTTAATAATGTAGGCAGGGTAAAATACCAAGAACATTCTATACACTGTAGTCATCAAGTTCAGGATGATGTATGTGCTTCTGATTACGAACAAGAAAAATCACTACTACAGCATCAGCTGATGACTCTCCTTTATATCATCCAAATAATTGCTAGAAGTATAGCTTACGTGCATTAGAAGCTGGTGTGTGGAATAAAGACCAAAACAAGCTATGACCTTTGAGTAAGCACAGTCTGTTTAATTACATAAAATTATCAAATAAAAATACACATAAAATTAATCACCCGGCATTATATTAATAAAGGAAAAAGCATTAACAAAGTCACAAGAGTAACAGGGGAGTAGTTTTACAATTACTTGCAACTCAGTAATCAAAAATTACTATGGAAGCAAATCAGGAAGGGAGGTAACCATCCTTAGATATACTCAGAGGAAGGTCCTTCTGAGCATCAACACTTGCTGGTAGAGTACCACCAGCTTGTTTCTGCTACTATTCTTCATACATATCCAGATCCACCCATTAGCATTAGTAAGGGTCTTGCTATTGACTTTAACAGTAGTTAGATCTGACACAAAAAAATCTCAACTCCAAGCTTTAGTTTGCTATGAGGTACCAAGCACCCTGAGCCCCTCAAAGTCCAGGAAAGCTGGAGGCTTTACTCAGCCCTTGCAGGACAATGCTTTGTGTTTTCAGGAGTAGCTCTCAGCCCCTCTGAGCCTCACTTCAGTCTTCTAGTTACGCAGTTTAATAAATATGTCACTTCCTCTGCCAAGTGGGAGTGGGGAAAAAGGTATCTGAAGTCAGGTTGTCACACTACTATAAAAGGTTAAAGCTTTCACATAAAAAGAGACAATATGAAAATAAGCTGGAGCTGCTTAAGCACTAGCCACTTTTTGACTTGATTAAAAAAGGTAATTACGTGCATTCAGAATGCTTTACGCAAGAACGAACACTTTACAGGGCAGAGGCAGGAAGGAGCTTCCTGCTGGCAGCTCAGCCCTCCTAAGAGCCAGGTGCTTAAATGCTTACAGAGAATGGACTATTTATCCTAAAATCCTGTTTGCCTACACTTATTTCCTATTCAAAGAAAATCTATTAGCTCATCACGACTCTACAGCCGTCAGGCTTGACCAACTTTCATATTCTTTATTTGCTATTACAAGAAGTCATAACAGACCAACCTCTGCCAAGGCCCACATCCCAGGAGACAATTTCTTTGCCCGATTCCTACCATGTAAGAGACATTTTTTAATCAGTGAACTCTGCCCTCAGAACACACAGTCCTGTGAGATGTCCACTAAGGCAGCTGTTCAGTACCAACTGACTCCCATTAAAATCTCAAGCATGTGCCAGACCACCCCAGTGTCCCTGAGGAAGAGGGCAGTTAGAGGCTTGGGCAAAGAACCATTTCTTATCCAGCTCCAACATTTTTTTCCACTTGCTTATGTGTACCCTGTTTATTTCAATGATACGTTTTCCATAATGTTAGAAAATAACAAATGCAATAAAACCTGCAGAGCCAAGACCTTTAGCATCAGTGTATTTGTAGTGCAGCTTTCCCAAGCCTCAGGGAATTGGAACTGTGGTAGTTGAAGCTTAAACCTCAGGAGTTTGTCCAAATACAAAAGGCAGACAAGTGCTGCTTGATACCAGTCCCACTGACAGCTATATGACTGGACCAGTTCAATGCCTCAGTTCCTCTTGGCAGTTGTCATGAAAAAAATTGAGACCTAAGTGAAATGCAAATAGAAGTGAGATACATAATAGAAAACAAAGGCAAGAGGGGTGAAGAAGGAAAAGTAGCAAAAGCAGAGGACAATCCTAATTCAGCTGGCTCATACTCATCTCCAAAGGTGGGAAAACCAACCATTACATGTAAAGTCATTTATCTCCACAATAAATGCTTAGATGGTCACATGAAGCAGTGGCACAAACCTTAAGTAACAGCCATGGTAAAGGCGAAACAAAAACAGACACACTTCAACTGAAGTACAGAGTCATGCATTTTGCTGGGAGAAATTTGCTGGGGGGGCTCAAGCGGGATAAAACTGTTCCAGTTCTCCCACAAAAATCCAATCCACAAGAACAGACAGCATCCATAGATCACTTTCATCCCTGACATAAAAGGCTGCAAGCTAAGAAGACAGCTTTTCACACTTGTAGGAGGAAACTTGACCCCTAAAGTGAATATGCTAAATTCTAGATTGCCCATGTGAAGCCTGACCCCTAAAGCCATTTTAACCCCCACCCACTTTCAGCAGCTCTCTGGTACAAAGAGATGACGCTTGCTGCTCCAGTGTCTTAAGTGGAGTATTCTCACCCCACTGGGTGAGAATGCTAATCCTTGTGGCAACCTAGACTAAGCAGCAAGGACACCACTTCCCTTGGAGGCAGAGGGGTCTGGCACTGACAGGAAAGCACCATTCAGTCCCAGAATAAATGTGCTGGCTGCAGCCAGATCAGTATCTAGAAATGGATTTGACTTGCCACCTGGCCCCAAATCTGTTGGGCACTAGGCACTTGCAGTCTTCAACAGCTTATTTAACAAGGCTGTCATGATACTGCCTGCCTCTGCTTTTCTGCGAGGAGGTTTTGCTTATAGAAAAGCTTGGTTTGTTTGTTTAGCTCATGTATATAAATAGCAGTTTCTTTAAGCCTTGTTTTCCTTGCTTGATAGGATCTCATTGTAACCATCGCAAAAGTTAGGCTGCAATCAGTATGAAAAGCAGCATGCCTGATGAACACTCTTTGGAAGCTCTTCCTTGCTCCCTGCTTGCCAGCTGTGGCCACAGCACAGCCAGAAGGTGCAGGGGAGTTCAGCTGCATCACCCATCTGCACAACTGAACTACACACCTTTAACCCAAGACCTGCAAAGCATGACTGCTTAGAAGGAGCTCAGCTCTACCTGCTGAGTAGGTGGAGCAGATATAGCAACCTACAGTATTTTCTAAATATTGCAGTGGCATCTTCCAAGCAACAGTTAAAAAACAAACGTAAAAAATGGTGGCTACTCAAGAAAGCATACAGAATTCCACAAAATGCAGCCAGCAAGTTACTTTAACCCTCTTCCCTTTCCAGCAGTTCATCTCTGCACTTGTCACAGATCTTTCAGCAAAGGATGTAGCAAGATTTTGAGATCATGGGCAAAATTTGTAACCTGCTGCCAGCTAGATGTTCAAATGAACTGCAAAAAGAGTAGTACTTTAAGTTGGGTTAACTACATGCTTTTGTACAGATTCTTCCTTTATTCCACACAGTCCAGCACTTAAGCCTAAAAGGGTGGTTTTCCCATCATGGAGAGCTACCCATGTTAGGTTTCAGAGGTCTGTTCAAGAACAAAGTCCAGACAGCACTCAACTTACCACCTAAATGGGGTCAGAAAGACTACTGTTTCTCTGTCCATCTTCCAGCCTTGCCCTTTAAGATCCTGCTGTGGCCCAGAAGCCCCAGAATAGCAGAGCTTTTTATCTGCATCGGTGCTGCATACACCTGCCATGCAGACTGGAGCTGGCCATGACAGCTCCCTCAGACATGTCAAGGAACACAGTCTTGCTACTACCAACCCCAGCCATGCCCAAAGCTGACCTCCATGTGCTTCAGAAGGGTCAGAAAGGAGTCACCATTGCCCTTTCATTCAAAGCCCTTTCCCAGAATCTCATTTGATGCTGCATAAAAAAGTTAGTCTTTCCTCTCCTGCATTTACAGAACCTTTTTCTTAGCTGACTGATCAAGCAAAAAGGTATTTGTTTTCTAGCCAAAGTGGTTATCTTTCAAAACTAAAATACTAGAACCAAGTAGCAGCTTCAGTAAGTAGAGCTAAGAAGACATTCCTCTTATCAGAAGAGCAGCTGTGCAGAGAATGAATAGAGGGAAGGAAAAAACAAACCAACCACAAAACAGTTCCTTGGGCAGTTTTACAGTGCTTACTGCATTAGTGGTTGGTTTTGTAGAAACACCAGCTCTAAGACAGATTTTTCTGAACTAGGGAAAAGACTAGTTTGGAAGCAACATTCTAGTTAGACAGGAGGAGCCTGAGATCATACCCATCTAGGGAGGAAAAACTGTCAGTAATGGAAAAGAAGCCAGGGAGGGCTTGTGTGGTGTGTGGGAGGGAACCTTACACAGTAGCATACATCAAAATAGCTATGACCCGGGAATCCAGTGGCATATCCAAGGCAAGTGACACACAGGTTGAGGACTTTATGGCAATGTCTGTTGTCACTGGAAAAGCACAAATGTACTAGAGATAAGAGGAAAGTAAAGAGCTCTGCTCTAGACTGAGCAAATTGTTGGATCTGCATGGAAATGTTCATGATACATCCGTCTCCTGCTCTCAGACTGAGAAATGACAAGGCATCCACAAAACAGTTTTCCGTTTGGATGAGATCAAAAAACATGTAAAGGGAGGAAAAAAGGTCCCAAGGATGGAGTGATACGGGACACAAATTTAGACCAGAAAAGGACAAAGGAAAGAACAGTATCCTCCAAATGACTTCATGGAAAACAGTCTAGGGAGGGAGAGGAAGAGTAGAGGAGGAACATCCCAGGTGACAAAGAGTAATGACATCAGGGGAAAGAAGGGCTGAATTTAAGGAAGGCACTTTGCAATTCAAGGTGCAGAGATGGGCTGTATTTAGAAAAACATGTGGGGGCTTGAAAAGCAGTTTGTTTTGTAAGGAAGAGATGTGAGAAAAGAGGGTGGACTGAAGGGGCAGAATAACAGCATGAATAGGAATAGCTACAGAGTCTTGGAGGTAGAAGATGCTTATACTCACATCCAGGAGACCAGGACAAGAAAAGAGAGCATATCATCTTGCATATTTTTTTTAAACTTAAATACTTTGGTCAGAAAAAGGAATTAAGGCAGATAATTAATGTTTGGACTGACTCAAGGTGGCAGGAAGCCAGTTGTAACTAACTCCCATGCCAGCAACCAAGCTACAGAACTAAAACTATTTAGTCAGCAAGGTGGGAAAACTGTAAAAGTTCAGCAGAATCAGCATGGCAGTAAGATCCTTCAAGTAACAGGAAAAGAGGAATCCAAGCTGGAGTGAAACAGGACCAGGAATCAACCAGCTCCACATTGCAGTGGGATGAGAAAACAAGAGGTTCAGGGTAACAGAAGATCAGCTGTAGCAATCAAGAGGACAGATAGCAAGAAAACCAGAAGATGCAACATCAAAGTTGTGAGCAGCAGAAACCCCCAATGATGGGATATGCAGCCAACTGGCAGCAGGGAAAAAAAAAAAAAAAGCCACTAACAGCAGCAAGTGGGAAAAGCAATGGGGTTGTTTTCCAGTGGGAAGATATTTTCTTGCCAGTGCAAAGAAAGCACCAACTGCCAAACAGCTCCAAAATAAAAGCACTTGCTGGAAACACTTACAGCTTGATCTTGGAACCTCCCCATGTCATGAATAGCTAAGCAAGGGAAGTGCATCCTTCTCTCGGGACAGCACCAGGCAGGAACTATGTTGAACTGAGACACCCTGGACTCCTGCATGCAGACTCTTTCCCAAGGCAGCCCTCCAAGCTGTGAGCTCCAGCTAAGCCATCTCCCCCATTCCCCACTGCAGCCCACCTACACACACAAACCATTGCAATTCTGGCATCTGCACAGACACAAGCCATGTTTGCCAAACGGAGGAAAGCTCTCATCTCCCCAGCTCACCACAGCCACTCCTCCCCTTCCTGCAGCACCCATTTTCTCCCTTGCTTTTTATATTCCTCCTTCCCACTTCTGCTCATCCCTGTGCTAGGACAAGCCTCTCCCCAGACACAGCAGAGCATTTGCTCTGACTCCCAGCTGCCCCATGCATCCTCCAATGTCGTGATCTAGGAAAGGAAACATCAGCTCAGCTGTGATCAGCCTCCCGAGGCCACATGTGGTTGTCCATGAACCTCTGCCCTCTCCTGGCTGGAACAAGAAATGAGCTCGGCTTTTCCCCCCCTCATCCCATGCGCTGCAGGTAGCGCAAGCACTTATTTACCCTCTAGGCTTATTTTAACAGTCCTTGCAAAGTTGCAGGTCTGCACGGGATACGTATTCTATACCTCTAAGCATATTAGCAATGTTCAAATGCCTTTTCAATAGAACATAGGCACCGTGGTAAAAGCCCTACATAAATTGTGACACTGCTGTGCATGGAGCTACTCTAAGGGCACCCATTATCCTCCAGGTCCTGTATCTTGTAGCACACATCCCAAACCCTGTGGCATCACCAATCATCCTTCAATAAGACTCTGCATGGCTACTAGGATCAGGTTCATAGAGCAGACAGAGAAAGTTGCCTTTTTAGGTTCCCTTTAGCAGCCCTTATTGCCTTGCACATATATTCAGGTAGGTCTCACAATAATGCTTTAATTAGAGATTTGGGGAAACTGGATGTATTTAGCACCACTTTTTCAGTAGGATCTAGTGCTCCGGGTGTCAGGCAGTCTAGATCCCTGCCTTTTGGACCAAATTAAATAACACAAACAGTTCCCCTTTAGGCACTCCTACAAACACATGCCCCAGAAGCTTCGTAGTCAGCCACCACTGGGGGAGCCTTTGCCAGAGATGGGATCAGGACATGGATCACTTCACAGATGGGATCAGGACATGGATCACAGGATCAAGAGGTCCTACCTGTACCTGACAGGCAGGTTAACAGCATCTGTTCTTCTTACTGGACTGGATCACTCTTTGCAATCCCAGTTTGTTTCAATTGGTATCACATATCAGTCCCCTCGCACATTTTGCAAGAACCCAAAAAAAGAAAAATACAGGAATCCATGTCACCCCAAGTCACTCAATAACGGAGTTCTCACCTACAAACAGTGAAAAGTAACAGGAGGGTCCAGTTGCAATGGCAACACAGCACTAATTCACATGTATATTTATTTAAATGCATTACACATATTGCCACAAACAGAATTCCAAGCACTACAGATGCACAAGGGGGCAATCGCCCATTATTTCTGCCTGATCCTGGCCTCACAATCCCCATCCTGATTAAATTACTGAGGCTAGGATTAGCAGCAAGATAATCAGATGTGGTGTCTAATCTGGATAACTGAGCATTATTTGGCCTCAACACAGGATTTCACTGACCACCCAGCCAGGGCATTCCAGAGCACGACATCTCATTTCCACCACTTAAATCATTCCAACATCCAAGAAACTTGTGCAAAGGGGAAGACTAAGGAACATATTTGCAATTCCAGTCGAATACAACAGTTCTTTTAACTGCTGTGGTTCTGAGAGCCACCAAACCCATGCACAACTGCAATTTTAGAGCAACCAGTCACCTGAGCATCTCGTTGTGTATTTAGAGTCTCAAACCTTTTTTTTTTAATAAAGCCTCAAAATCAACCCATTTGTTAGGAGCAGCTTCATCTGTCTCAAAGCAATGACATCATTCAAATAGCTCTTTTTGGTTTGGATACCTCCTTTGATTCTCCTCCAAGCTTTCAATTTCCTTGGCTATACACTTGCCAGATAGCTTATGTGCTTGTAGGTGGCCACGAAGCCTCCCAAGAGAAAGATCCTGAGAAGACCCTTGATAGGGACAAGATCTGGAAGTTAGGATTATCTTGCACTTGGAGGACTTCAAAAGATTTGTCAAAATGTCTTGCCTATCACCTGCATGTAATTGCTCTCTCACACTCTTGCTTCTTCTCAGCTGAGACTTTCCTCATATTTTTTACAAGTTTGTCATTCTGGAACAGAAGGTAGGAGGTCAGCGATGCTCAGAAAAGCAGGTCCAGCTTTGGGCATTTGAACCTTGGCTAGCACCACACAGCAAGCAGGGCTTTGTTCAGCAACAAAATGGCCTGGACAGGGCACGAAGACAGAAAACATACCTGATCTTTCACCAACTCCTCCATTGTTTTCAGTCAGCATGAGGGGGTATTTTAAAATCCCACACAGCCTGCACTCCTGTTCCACTCAAAAAATGAATCACTGAAAGGCTTTCATTGCCACATCAAAGTCTCCGGTGGCCCCTGCCTGCCCTCCCATGAAGAGTTTGATCTCCTTTTAGGAAGAGGATAAAGCCGTCCTTGAGGAAAGCTGCTTTTCAGTGAAGTATTGTGCCATTTTTGTGAGAACATCAGACACCTCCAGGTGTCCCTCAAACACGTATCTATCAATAGTTGCAGCTCAGATTTTTTCCAAGCAGCTCACAGAAAATAGACTGTAGGCATCTGCCTTCTGTTTGAAGGGCATGTTAGAAATGCAGTGCAGAGATGTCTAGATTACATTCTGATGCTGGATAACTACGTGGGTCCAGTTTATATCCAGTTTCAAGGACAAACAGGGAGAGGAAAACTGGGGAGGCAGAAGTTGAGCTGAGAAGAGCTGAAAATATTGCTGGCTGCCATCAGTTCATACTCACTGCCAAAAGCAAGGTCATGCAATACTATCATTCTGCATAGTTAAATATCTCAAAGGTAAAAGGGCACTATGGTTTCAAGAATATAAATGGCTGCATGAAACATTCTCATTTCCCAGCAGAGATGATGTGTTACTTAAGATAATGAAATCCTTCAGCATTTATGAAAATCTACAAGATCTAGAGCATTACTGCTGTTTTAGCTCATCTCCATGTGGAAATCAACAGCCCTCACATACTATGCACCAGGGATAGGAAACAGGAAACACCGCTGTTTGGAGTCAGACACTGAGAAGTGACCCATTCACATTTATAGTGAGACTGTTCATCGTGCACTCAGAGACATCACTTAAAAGCAGACAAAGAAACACTCTTGCCATTAGGTTTTCAGATTCATCCAGAGGTTGGAATCCAGAAAAAAGAAACTTCCATTCTCCCACCTGTAATGGAAACTAGTAAGTAACTAACTTACTAGTAAGAGAACTACTTCTAAGGAAGATTAAAAATTCACCAAAAATGTTTAGAGGCAGCTGCTAGAGCCTCATAAGAAGGAGCATACAGGAAAAAGAAGGTGGTGGCTTTTCTTTTTGTAATCTATCATTGAAACTCTGAGACTGAGACCTCCAACTTCTGCCATTTCCACTGATATGCTAATCAGGCTATACAGAGAGCAATGAAAATGCAATTACTACCTGTGGCTGAAATACCCACCCGAAATTCTCACTTGAGGACCAACAGAAGCAGCTTTTCCAGCACTTGGTGGATTTATTTCTCTGATGCTTTGTTTGCATTTTTTAACAAGCCATACACCCATAGAGAAGCTCTCCCTTGGGTCCACATCCTCAAGACAACTCACATAATAGCTTCACTAAAAAAAAAAAAAATCAGGCAGCAACTGCTCTCATCTCCATGTCTAGGGTCAGAGATGGATCATACGCCTTAGCTATGCTCATAGTCAAACAGAGCTGTAACAACAAAACAACAACAGGATAGGAATTGCAATCTAAACAGTACTGTTCCTCAAGAGCAGGATGTTGCTTTTCCAGGTTGCGTTTCTTGCTTTAGAAAAGAAGTGAAGTAGAGTATCATGTAGAAATTACCACCTATAAAACACAATAGGCCAAAATGGGGCTGCACTGGGTAAGAACTCACTGGTTGTGGTGCACCAGAGAATATATTGCTGCATGTTCTGCTTTCAACAAGCTGGAAAGGTTGTGAAGGCAATAAGGACTTTGAGAACACAGCCTGGGATGCTCCTGTATTAGCATTAAAAAAGTACACCTGGGCTCTGACACTGCCTCTCATGGTGTTCCAGTCAGTGAAGTCTGTACTGCAAGCATTTCAGGCAGAGATAATCCAAAATCAACATGCGCAGACACCACACTCAACTCCTCAGGTAAGGATTTAACCAAGCTACTGAATTTGCTTGATCGAGAAAGCTCGGCTGTCTTCCCAGCTGCCCCCCCTTACAAGGCTAAGAGCACTGCAGCCCAACACACCCAGTGACAGCAGAAACAGGACTGTTCCCACATAGCTGCACCCAAACTGTGTTCAGATTAACACTCCGTAAGACAGATACAAAGCCCCTAGACAGCAAGACTTACTAGGCTCGCACTCTTTCACCTCACAGTCTAAAAGAATGCACCCTTCCTAGCAATTTGTCATATAAGCCAAAGAAACGTTTTGCCTTCCCTCCTTGACACCTCACAGAGGTTTACAACCACTGATAAATACCCGCTGGTGTCCAGCTAGCTAGTGATAGTAGTAAACAGAGCTGACTGCGTGCCAGGACACATCCTTTCATTACAGTCTGACCACATATTTCCCTGCAGATGAATGTGTGCAGGCACTGCTTGCTGAAACAGTGTTATCACCCATGGAACAACAGCTTCAGGCAGCTCAAGCCCAGGTTCACTGCCTTCAAGATGCCAAGCAGATCTCTCCAGCTCAGTTCTTCCCAAACCAAACATCCCCACACAGCACATCCGCAAGGCAGTCACACCAGCAACTTCTCCTTGTTGTGTTACTTCGATCCCATCTCAGGAAAAGCACAGGCAGCAAGGCACTCGGTGTTTCAAATGCCTGTAACATTGCCTCGGCGCTCGGTGTTTCAAATGCCTGTAACATTGCCTTGGCCTCCAACTCCTAGCATAGAGAAGTAAACCCTTATTTCTCATCTTACTCAGCTCACTAGCTTTCTCTCAGCTTTGCTCTCATTGCTACACGATAAGAAATTCAAAGGTGAGAACGGCAAGTGCACACAGCCTCTGACATGAGAGATCAGCTCTTCCACCATTTCACAGCTCAGGATCGAGCCCCCTCTTGACCACAGGGTCTGCCCAAAGCTCCTCAGGGGGGCAGACCCAGGATGAACAGCTGCTTCCTACTTTATGCACACATTCAGGCAAGTCTCACTTCTCAGCCCATTGCTGACCTTCTTCTGGCTGCAGTCCCCTTCCAGCCACCCCTCAGCACAGAGACCCATCAGCATGATCTTCTTAGTGTCCTCCCATTCCTTCTTTATAACCTTGCTCTGCCAAATGGCTGCTAACGAGCCCCCTGCCCTCACCTGGGCTGCTGCCCTAGCCAGCTGTGCTGAGCACTCAATTAGCTGTGCTGGGGCCAGCTGTTGAGGATAAAACTTCTGAGACACAAACATGGCCAGGTGTGCCATAAAGGTCAGGGTTACCGTGCAGAAGGAAATAAGAAAATTAAGGTTTTTTTCTCCTTCTATTGCAATTTTCTGTGTGCTACTGAGGGGGAGAGAGGACAGAACCACTACAAAGCTCACCTGTCACTGCAATTACTCCAGCTTGCAGATGGGAGTAAGAAAGTGATCCCAGACCCTTAGGACCTGCCTGTCATAACTGTGGTCTCCTTCCATGAATCACCTGTGCATTCAGAGCAAATGAGTTGGCTTTTAACATGAGCAACCTCCAGGTCCAACCGCTGGCAATCCTAAGGGCACGCAGCTCCTGTTAATATGGTGTGAGCAGTGGGTACTCAGCTACTTGGGCAGTTGGGTCCAGCTTTGAGCTGAGCTGTTGGTTAGTGAATGACAGCGTTGGGGAGGGCATGGGAGTGCCCAGAAGCTTCCAGAACGATGTGACACCCATGCAATAGTTGTGCTTGAGAGCTGAGTTAGGACACATGTCTACTTTGGTCTGCTTCAGAATAGGAGCTGGTAGACACTAAGCAGATGAAGGAGGCAGAACCCAGTTAGCTGTATCCTGATGTGCTTGGAGATAGCCCAGGATAATCCACCTGCCTTCCAGTGTGTGAGCAACCCATGTATGTCCCAAAAAGAGAGATGATGTTTTCTTCATTTTGGCTGGTGTTACCCTCTCCAGTTTCAGCAACTGTTTGTTGTTTGTTTTTTTTTTTCTTAAGATACACAAACCACACATACACACACACACACAAAAAAAAACAAATAAGAAATATTGGGAATCATTTAGCAAACAGAGCAGTCAATCTTGTTTCTTTGCTCATTTGAGCAGGTATGCTCTCTGGTGAGTGTTAACGTTTGCATAAGGAACATCAGAGCTGCACTTTCCAGTTTCAGCCACTGCGTTTCCCACTATTGATTGCTGCCGTTCAAGCCCTGCTTTAATGCATGTCAGCAGACATCAGCTGGGAAGCAGCTATGTCCCCACTGGGAGCAATAATATATTATCACTCTCTTCAAATGAACCTAGAGAAATACTACATATATATTTAAGAGAAATTCCTGACCCTCGCTGAATTGCAAAGGAATTTCAGTAGTTGCAGAAGTACAAATCAACATAATCTCTCTGTGACTAGACTGCAAATCAGGTACTAAAAGTGAGTTATACGTACAAGACATTAGTTTACAAACACATTCATAACTTTGTGTTGCTATTCTATTCCCCCATCCCTCCCTTCCTCTTTTGAATTCAGGCTGGCAAATGGGGATGTTTGTTGAAGTACTGTGTGTAATTTTGAGAAGAGCAGAGATCTTCCCCAGCATTCACCCTGACCCTCAAAATAACGTTCTATCTTGCCAGAGGTGTGAAGGGACAAGGCCACTGGCAAACAACCTCAGAAGGTTATTTCCAGTAAGAACTGGGAGACTGCAATACTGCTGCGAGACATCGTTTAGCTTTCTAAGCAGAGTGGATATTTCCAAACTGCTGAATGCTGTGCAGTTGAGAGATACCTGAGCTGGCTCTAAAAGAGCTCTTCCCAGAAGTAGGAGCTGCATGTGGTCTAATTAGCGTCACTGAAGGAACAAGCAAATCAGCCTGTGTGCAGAGCTGCCTTCCCTGCGTGCATTGGGCTGTGCAGGCACATTAGCTCTGCTTGCTGGATGTCACCATGCACCATGAATGACCTGCATCTTATTTCCAAGCCAAGCACAGGGAAAGGGAGGCAAGTTGCACACTGTCTCCTCCCAGCTGGTGATGGCCCTTGGCTGTATTACAGCCAGTCACAGCTTTTTGGGTTCGCAGAGTGCCTTGCGGCACTTGTTGAGGGAAGTGCTCAGTGAGAGACTGGTAACTAATGAAAGAGAAATTTGGATCTGAAGGACCTTTTTGCAGTCAGGTCAGAGTACATGTGGTTACATATGGACCCAGCCAGCCCCTAGGGCGAGTTATGACATGATGATGGCATCATGCCACTTAACAAGCATTTGAGGTACCAGGTCTGTGCCAGCAAGCACCTGTGATGCATGAGGGGCATGACTCTGATCTCAAAATACCTTATGGGCTCCTCAGACGTCTGATTTGGTTGTAAAAACGGTCAAATTAACTCAGTTTTTTGTGATACATAAATCCCACTCCCAGTCATAAACTGCAGCAACCCATAACCTCCAGCTTTGAGCAAAGGTAGTTTAGTTCTTCAAGGCATAATCCGCTGTATAGCTGGAGTTGCTCATGCCTCAAATATGAAGACAGGCTGAGAGAACTGGAGTTGTTCAGCCTGGAGAAAAGAAGGCTCTGGGGAGATGTTATAGTGGCCTTCCAGTATCTAAAGGGGCGACAGGAGAGATGGGGAGGGACCCTTCTAAGGGAGTGTAGTGACAGGACGAGGGGTAACAGTTTTAAACTGAAAGAGGGGAGATTTAGAATAGATATTAGGAAGAAATTCTTCTGTGTGAGGGTGGTGAGGCACTGGAACAGGTTGCCCAGGGAAGTTGTGGATGCCCCATCCCTGGAGGTGTTCAAGATCAGGCTGGAGCAACCTGGTCTTGTGGGAGGTGTCCCTGTCCATGGCAGAGGATTTGGAACTCAATGATCTTTAAGATCCCTTCCAACTCAAACCATTCTTTGATTCTATGAAATAAAAGGTGAGCAGTTAACAGGATTTGGCTAGTGGGATGGCTGGACTCCACACAGACACAATCACTCAGACCTACTGACTGCTCTGCTGGGCTGAACCCAGGGCTGATCAGTCAGGAAGGTGACCTGTGGCTGTCCCCAACACCTCCAGGCCATGCTGGAAACCTCTCCTGTGTGTGCACAGGTATGAAGGCGCAGAGGGGCAGGAAAGGCAAACTATGCAGGACCCTGGTCTACAAACACCATGAAGATGCCCTTGCACATTGCACTGGAATTACTTAACATGCCTTGTCCTTGCACTGTTGCATTGTATTGTCTTCCTTGCATTTTTAGACAGAAGTATCAAGGTGGGAAATATCTGGAAATCTTCACTGCTTAGCAGAACTCCTAAGACACTAATATAGCAAGGAACTGGAAGATTAAAGCTTGAGTATCTGACATATGCAGCCGCACACAAACCACCACTGTGCCTCATGCTCAGTGTTGAGCTGGAGTGGTGGGACACAAGTTTGCATTTGCCTCCAAGACTGCATCTTTCCAAAGTAACCAGAGCTGTACAGCTAGAACAAGTCCCCTTCCAGACAGAGCTCAACAGTAAGGTTCCTTATGAGTTAGCAGCTGGACAAGAAAATTGAAGTCTACCACAACATTAAAACGGATCCCATGAAGTTCCTTTTCACTCTCAGCTCTGTTCTGGGGCAGAAATGGCTTTCAAACTCAAGCACTGACTGTATTGCACAATTGTGCATAGTGACACAAGCACTGGTGCCATTGTGCAGGTACAGCAGCACCAGCCGAAGACCCCACCAGCCTGAGAGTCCTGATGCTGCTCTCACCCTGTGGCCTCACTCCAGCCCTCTACACTGTCACACTGCTGAGTTTTCACCTGCTCAATGAGCTGGAAGTTAAGAGGCTGGGGGAATTCACTCAGTTTTCTCTGTAGCTTGCATTTGCTTGGGAGAGCATGATTTCTGTGCGTGCTGGACCAGTGTGCCCTGGCAGCCCTGGGTAGCACTGTGTATCAGAACAAGGCAGTGCCTCTGAATTATTTACTCCAACTCACATGAACTTGCATTTCTCTTCCTTTTTTTGCGCAGTCACCATGATGCTTGCTGCTCCACAAGTAAACTGGAGAGACAGATGACACGGACTATGAGGTTGCTTTAGGTGATTATAAAAAAATATGAGATGGCATTTATCCAGTTCATGTTATTCAGCAGCATGTTATTTCATTTTATCTTATTACTGTGTATCAGAACACCCCTGGAGAGTTTATTTAAAGATGCTTTGGATGGGGGCATGTGGCAGGCTGGGTGCAATGGAGAAACAAACTGGAGGAACCAGTTGAGCAGCATTTGCTCTCTATGCCTCCTGGTGGGCTGGGTTTCACATTCTACCTGCAGGGGGTCTGGATGCTGAATGGAGCCTGGGGAAAGAATAAATGATGAACTAGTGTTTTACTGCTAATCTGATAACATATGCCTTGGCGGATTTATCAATCCTTAGTCACAACTCGTTGGTGGGATTCAAGACCGTTGAGTTCAGTTTCTAGCGTTTCCTTTAACCAATGGGCTTGTGGTTTTTCTGGAAGCTTTTTGTAGCAACTGTCCACCATCATTCCTTCCTTTTTCATTAGCAGAAGAGACAATGTTAGCGCAGCCAGTTCAAGTATCCAGCAAGATATCTATATGTACTCACAGCAGTCCAGAGATTAAAGACACCACTTGCCAATCCCAATTCTTCAACCAGTGGTTAACAAAGTAATGTAATGAATATAGTACTGCATATGCCAGCTAAGACTACCCAGAACCATTGGCAAATAGAAGGAACTTCTGAGGGAAGGTAAATGAAGGATTAAGAAAAATTTCTTCACCACAGGGTTATCAAGAATCAGAACAGGCTGCCCAAGAAAGTGGTTGAGTCACCATCCCTGGAGGTATTAGAGACACGTAGACATGGCACTTAGGGACATGGCTTAGTGGTGGACTTGGCAGTGTTAGATTTACTGTTGGACTTGATGATCTTAAGAGTCTTTTCCAATCTACATGATTCCATGATTAATGAAAAAAGATTTCCTTTCTTCTTACAGATCTGGTTGAATTGATCATAACAGCCTCTCCCTGTCTCACCAGTGTAGGGCATATAGGGCCTATAGCAATAGGGAGCCCTGGAGACAAAGCCATTAATCACTGAAGGGTTTAACACCCTAAGCCAAAGCTATGATTTGTACCCACCAAAGTGGACAACAAAAACAGATGATCTCTCTCCACCTACCAAAATGAAAGCTAAAACTAAGGGGTCAGAAGGCCTGACAGAATAAGGGAGAAAAGTGGCTGTTTGGACTCAACTTCCACTATGCTCTAAGGCTTGCGTGACTTCAGAATCACATATCATATCTTCTCTGTCCATAACAAGACCTCAGCCATGTCTTCCGCATTGTTATTCCTAACACACAAAAACAGTGAGGGAGACATGGGGCCGTGTCACTTTAAAGCGAGTCTGATGCTCCCTATATGCACCCACATCTCTCTGCTCAGCAGATCAGGCTGTCTGGAGCCTGAATGAGAGCATGTTCCTCTACCACAGGTCAGCAAGATAAAAATAACCCCCAAAAGCCTATTCAGCTTGGAAGCATAGTGCTGAGCCAGGGACAAAGATAATAGGAAAACACAATAGTTCCTCAGAGCAGCCCTAAAATAATAGATTATAAATGGGCAAAGGGGGAGGAGAAGCGATGGAGGGCTATTTTATCACTATTCTAAAAGCATTCAGAAGAAATAAATTGGGCTCCACATGATAGGCAGTTCTCAAAAGTCAAAATGTGCTAAATATAATGCTGATTTTCCCTAAATACAAAACATGTCAGCAAGAGTCCCTTGGCCAGCAACTTTTTAGCATCTGTGCTTTTTTGGACCCCTCCCCTTGTTTAGCCTCTGCCCCATGATGGTTATTTGCCTTTCTGGAGAGCTTAATCAGGAGCTATTAGAGACAGTCACTCTCTAAAGCTGTATAATGTTAAAAGTCCATTAGCTCAGCCCAAGCAAGGCTGGCAGGAGGGAGATGATGTACTTGCTGAAGTTGAACAAGCAATTTGCATGCTGAATATCTCTAATCACTGAGCAATGCCAGGAGAAGCTGAGCATCATCACATTTAGCTGCCCAGTGACATTTCCAACATGCTGGCTTTAACACGAAACAAAGTGCTAAAAACTTATCCAAGCTCTGAACCTGCAAAAAGGGACAGATGGATTTTTTTAAGCAATTCTAGGCATGGGCTATGCACAACTTTAATAAAAATATTGAGAAATAACCATTAGCAATGTCTATCTTCCCCCTTCCCTCTGCCACATTCACTTGCATTAATGCATGGTTGCTTGTATTATGTAGGGGTTAATCAAATATGACAGAAGTCTGCTTGCTTTTGGTCTGATCACAGTCAGCTTGATCCAGCAAAGCACACAAACTTTGTTTCAAGCATGTTTTCAAGTGCCAAGGGGCTTTAATGGCATGTGGGCCCCATCTATGACCTGTTGGCCCCAGCCACCACCTCCTGGACACTTTTGGTCTGATTACCCAGCTGCCATGTGCATATTCATCACTCTACAGCAAGCAGATTGGTGAGACACCTAAATATACCTTCTTTACAAAAACATTTTCAGAGGCTGCAGCTGCATGGAGCCTGGTCCAGCTACCAGTCACAGCCTCTGAAGAGCAGAACAATGTGACCTTCAGGAGTCTCTGGCCTTCTGAGCCTTTGAAGTAGTCATTTTGCCCTGTACCTGCATGGGTATCAGTGTAGCATCTTGCAGGAAGCCAAGCACCCTGTGCCCAGAGCCCACAGAGAGAGTCTGGGGATAATTTCACATGGCCCATGACACTGGCCAACAAAAACTGAGGCCTTATCTTGTGTCAAGAGTGACTCCTGTCTGCCAGTGCCCACTGATCTGTTGATTTGTGGCAGACACAACCCCGTCTCACAGCATATGATCAGCCTCCATAAGGAGACCAAGAAGCAGAAGGGCACAGAGCTTGGATGCTTCTGTTGAGCCCAGAGCCACCAACGCTGCTGCCAAAGCAAGGTTGTTCTACACTGGAACAAGACAATGAGAGAAAGTCCAAGAATTTAGATTAAAATTAGAGCTATTTCTCACAGTGACAGAAGGACAATAGAAAAGACAAATTGTTAAGAAACAGCTTTTGAGGACTGATTTCTATTTTGGGCAGTGGATGGTTAAGCTCCTGCCAGAATTTTGCTGAACCTTGTGCAAAGAGTGACTCTGATGCTCATTTGAAGTTTTCCGGTTACAGCACCATTTCTGCAGACTAGAGTGTTGGACAGTGTGGAGAAACTCATTTATCACAGCCAGCCAGAAGTGGTGGAGGCTTCACATAACATGCTTGAAGGAGCAGACTGTAGGCTTTCACAAACCTCTTGAGCTAGTTTCTGTTCTCTTCTGCTCTGTGTACTCCTCCCAACACAGCACAGAGTACCACCCCTAACTGACTGGTGTTTCTGTCAGTCCTGCAGCAGCTCAGATGTTCCCCTGAAAAAGTGACAGGTTCTTCAGGGCCTGCTAAAAGAAGTGACAACTGGAACCAGTGAAATGAGTTGCATCTCCTATTATTCTACAGGCCAGAAGCAGGGACTGTCTCCTCCTTTCAGCAGTGTAGGAGGGCAGTACTACACACATACTTCGCATTATTCCCATGGCAGTGTGGGCAGAACTGAAGCTCCCTGTGAGACGTGGGGTCACAGCTCTGACTTGTCCCCTCTTGACATCACTAGGGAAGATGACTTCCCTACTGACTAGGAAAAATGATGCTTTATGCATGGCTTATTTAAAGCAAAGCCCCTCATACTCCAGTGTTTGTCAGACTGGCTAAGTCTTTAGCCTCCCAGGGTTGGGTGCTCTAAAATACTTGTGTGGAGGACTTTCAAAGAACTCCCCAATAGGAAAAGCACTGTGGTCCTCTTGAAACTTGCAGAGAGTAGTGAAGAATAGATTGTTGGTAACCTAAAGCAATTCACTACTTTGAAATTCCACATCGAAACCTATGCATTTTGCAAGTCTGTCCCAGCATATACTCAAAGGCAAGAGGGGACAGTAGGAGAGGGAGAAAACAGAGCTTTTGGTGTTCCCTGATACAGAAAGCCCACATCACCTCTCCAGACGGGCAGCCTGCTTCATGAAATCAAGCTAGAGTATGTGGAAAGAACTAATGTTCAAATCCACCTGGAGGTTCAGATTCTCTCTCTCCCTACAAGACAGATGGTCCAGTCAGAGGATACATTCTCTCAGACCTACCTGGGAAATTGCTTTCCAGTCCAGTAAAAAGCCAAGCCTCCTTTCCCCCCCCAAAAAAAACCCAACCCAACACACACACAGTTTCCTCATAATGCAGGAAGCACAAGATGGATACTTTTCAAAATGTTTTTTAATTAAAACAAAAAAAAGGAGCACACACCAGAGCTTGATGTGGGCTAGCCAAACTGCTGGTCATCAGGATGTTGAACTGGCATGAGGAAGGCTGAGCACCAGCACAGACACTGGGACTCTTGGGGAAGTGCTTTGCCTGCCAGGCTACTGCTGCTTTATGCTGAGCAGATCTCTCTCAGGTGGTGAAGGGAAACTTCATCCTGGAGCCCAGACTCTTTTTCCAACAGATAGCAGTCCTGGAAACCAAGGAAAAGATCATTTCAACGAATCTGCATTATCCAAGCACTTCTGGAGAGGATTCCCAGATGGTTTTCCTGCATCCCCCAGCAGGTTACACAGATTTAAATGGAGACTCATCTTTGGCAACAGCCATACTTGATAGGACCCAGTTCTGCTTCTGCTGAAGTCAATACATGTCCTTTCCTGGACCATAATTGCAGCTGCACCGGGGATCACAATCACTAGCCAATTGTGCTTTAAAGTTAAATCCTCATCCACTCCATCTAGCCAGCAACTTCTGGGAGCTTCTTCAGGCTCGTGTGCACTGGTAAATTCAGGTAAATGTGAACATCTTGGCTACAGCAATGGGGTGAAGTTTTCAAATATGCCCAAGAAATGTAGGAGCCAAAGTTTCATTTTAAAACATGGCTTGAGCACTAGATCAGGTACTGAAACCTCCCTGCCATCTAATAAAGCAGTTTCCAAAGCTGCTGGTGTGTTTCTTCACCAGCCTGGTTTCTTTACTAGAAAGGCTGGGCTAAAAGAGTGATACATTTTTCATACACAAATTTTATCTGTTAGAATTTACTAGATATGCAATTCATTTGTCTGTCAAATATTTTAAAAATGCTTCAACCTGTTCTAATAATCACATTTTAAAACATGCATCAAGTTTGGATCAGAACAGCTTCTCTGGGATAATCAGTAAGCCCAAATTGCTGATTTAAGGCCTAAATATCAGTCACTGGCCAGCCAGCCACAAAAAGTCACTCTATCCTTGAACTCTTGGAATTATTTTTGGCTCAGACTAACCCTTGTTACCATACATCTTATCCTACACACAAAAGGAAAGCGTATGTGTTGGTCAAGGCTACTGTTGCACCACAAGTTTACATAAAAACACAACTTCTGCAAACATGAGACCAAAGTAAGATCTCGTATGTCTCAGGGTAAGTCAGAAAGTCCACAGGAGTCAAGGGAATGGGAACTGCCGTAAAAGATCAGGCCTAATACATGCATTACGGAAGCAAGGTAGCTCCTTTGCTCAAGATCTGGCTGAATCACTTTGCACGTACCACTGCTTTAGCATTACATCCTTATCTAATGGTAAACCTGTTTCAACAACACGCAATACATATTAATGCAATATGCACTGCAATACACAATACCCATCCAAAGGAATATGCCAATGCAAAAATCTGACTTCTCACACATAGCAGGGCTAACAAGGAAGAGCCTTTTACAAAAGACAATCAAGAAATCACCTGAAACGATGAGCCCCAAGGGGCCTCAAGCAATCTGCAATACTGAGACCTAATAACGGATTCATGAAAGAAACACAAACAGTGGGGCTGAGGTAATGGCAGAGATTTCATTAGTGCAATTAACATTGATAATGGTATGTTCTTTAATAGAATTTAAATAAGGCTTTGAATAATTACACACACTAAAACCAACATTCCATAACCTTATTCCGCATGGAAAAGCAGCAGAAACAACCCTCTGGACTGTAAAAGGTCCGATTATGAACAATTACATTCAAAAAGTAGATCAAAACAGAAACAACTCTTTCCCCAAAAAGCTGCATCATCATCTTTGAAGTCAACTTTCTCCCCTGGTGTGAGAAGCGTGAAGAACAGCTGAACTGGGCTTCAGCCCAGTAGATTTGGCCTTGTCAGATTACTAGTAGTGTTTTCCAACCCAGAGTACCTTCTCGTTTCTTTGGGGTGATGGAAGCTCATGGAAAAAGAAGTGAATTTCCGAAGCAGTGGAAGGTGAATTCTGCCTTCCCCAGGCCCAACAACGTACATAAAATATGGAAGCTTGAGTAAAAAAAAAATCTCCGTTAGACTGTGGCATGTGTGGTTACAGTGCATGTTCTCCTTTAGGAACTACTCACAGGCAACAGGGCTGGGTGGGCAAAAAAAAAACCAACATCCAAATCAAAGCAGCATATGAAATAGTAATATAGTGTTTCAAAATCTGCACCGTCCTGCAGAACCAGGAGTTATAATTTATTCAGATTGTTCTCGACAGATCCAATCTATGCTGGATATGTAAAAACCAAGAGACTAAGTCATCAAGGAAAACCAAACAAAAAAAAAACGGCACACTGCAAAAGTTTTTAAAAATGAAATAAAAGAAAAAAATCCCAGGAAACATTGACGAAAGCTCAGAAAAATTTATCATCAATTCTGAAGTGGGGCCTTGTGACATCATCTGGGTTAATGAAGACAGAGATGGACTTCCCAGGGTTCTCAGTCACTAGCTGTTGCAACTTTTTGGCTAATCGGTCATCAGGCTGGTTGGTGTCCCCTCCATCTGACTGTGGGGAGGGGATGCTGGTGGTGCTGCCCCGCCGCTGGAGCTCTAGCGTTAGCCGGTTGGCTGCTTTGACATGTTCGATGGCAGTTCGAAGGTGTTCGGCAGGGTCTGAGCGGACTGAGGACAGCTTCCGCGCATGCAGCATGACAGTTTCTTCAGAGAGATGCTCCAGCATGTTGCACTGGGGGATGAAATAGTTAGGGCACATCTTGTTGACCAAGCAGTGCTGGAGATCATCAATGAGACCCAGAAGGAAATGGGCTGCATAATCCTCCTGGGCCAAGTAGCTGGCTGGTAGCCTGTCACAAGCCCACAGCATCATGCTGCGCAAGTGATATGGACTAATGGCTTTGGGGCGGGACAGCAATTTGATGATGATAGCTTTACAGGCCTGATAGGCTTGCATGAGGCTGCTGGAGATACACTTTTTCAGCTGCACTTCACTCCTGGCAAATGACAGCCTCCATTCATTGTCCTTCTTCCCCTTGTAGGAACATGCAGGCACTAAGTAAAACCCACTTATGACCTCCTCCTCTGTAATCTTCCCATCCCAGAAGTGGTTCTCCATCAGCCAGCTCTGGGCCACAGCTGGCCAGCCTTTGAAGGACACCACAGGGACAATGTCATAGAGCATGCGGCTGCTGCCCACTCCCAAAATGATGGATATGATAGTCCCATTCTTTTCTACCTTCTCTACCTTTGGCATCCCTCGCTGAGGCTTTTTCTGGATCTCAGAGAGGACGATGCTAATGGAGTCATAGAACCAGTCTGCAACTTTTGTTGGAGAGAAGAAATAATTGGTAGCTCCATTGATATGGTCCACAATCGTGCAGCAGTCCTTCCATTTGCTGATAGTTCCTTCATCGAACAGGCGCAGGCTCAGCCAGGAGTGGCACAAAGCCGAGTGGCGCATGTCCAGAGTGACAGGTTGGTTGCGGTCGTGCAGCTTCAGTGCAGGCACAAGCAGGGTGAAGTCCATATCATAGTCTGTGCCTCGTGCATAAACATTCAGGTCATCAAGATCAATGTCCACCACACCTTCCCTCACACCACCTGAAAGCAGCAGGTACTCGTTGGCTACAGGCAGCTTCTGGTCAAGTTTCTGAACCATGCCTGCAAAAGAGAGAAAGACAAGTCTTTTTAAGAGAAAGCAACCGGATCTGGGAGACAGGATTTAACCAGGATTAAAACCCAGCAGGGAAAGAAAGCAACCAGAGATACCCATTGCTGTTTGTGCAACACAAAGATACATCAGGCCCAGCACTGAGCAAACCCTTAGTCCCACCTGACTTGGGGCCTTTCCCTGGGAATGGGTGAAGTCCATCCTAAATATCATACTGGGAGCAATGGAAAAAAAGCAGAAGCCTCCGGTAAAACACAGCAAAGCTATTTCCATTTATTAAATTTAACTTCTTAAGCACCTTCTAAAACAAATCTTCCCAATATTGTCCCTTATTTCCGTGGTACTCAAATGCTTCCCTGACATTACCAGAAGAAAAGAGAATATCAACTGGCTCACTGTTCTTATTTGCTTTTCTGGTATAAGAAAAAAGGCAGACCAGCATCAGGGGGTTTGTTTGGGCACGAGTGAATGGTTTTCTACAAATGTCAGTTCAAGCAGGTCTGATTTTACAGTTTGCTTTACATTTACTGATGAACAAGGCAACACAGACAAAGGCAACACATCCTCCTCTTATGAAGGAATGGAGGCAAGTTAAACTATTAGGCAATTACAGAAGCCAGCTCTGAAATTGGTTCTCCAAGCTATAATGACGGTATCATGCCATAAAATATCTGATCAGCTTCCCAGATCACAGACATTAAGAGAGATTTCTATTTTCATCCCCCAAACCAGTCTCTTCCCTTCACCCTGCACTGCCCGCTCCACTTGTGCAAAGCCAGTCTTTGACTGTGTATTCTATATATACCACTATCCTCTGTTCACAGCATGAGAACAGCAGACTGAGAAAAGACTCCACACTGTAACTGAGATATTAGCACCTCATTCAATGTTCAAATTAAGCTTAAAATTGAGTTATGCACTTTGAATGCTCTGTAGTCTGTTTCTGCTGTCTGGGCTGTTTCCCTTCTGGTGTTCGTCTTCTGGTTAAATGCTCTTGATTCCTTCCCAGCCTCAATTCAGAAAACACACCCAAGCCACAAGGAAACTAAGGCCAAGGACCTGGAATGGAGAAGCCGAATCATTTATGCAAAAGGGACATATCACTATTTCTTGCAAGCACAAATGGACTAGTTTTTGTTAACGTGCATTACTTACTCTGCCTTCCAAAAGGCGCTATAGTTTGTTTATACCTCAAATGGAGGCCTTCCATTAAAAGGAAGCTAGTCTTAAAGACACATCAGTGGGAATAAGGAGCCAGAGGCACACTGGGAGAGCCAGAGACCTGCCGATCACACTGTCAGACCAGGAACCACAGGGAAATCCATTAGGAGTGTTTCTTTACTGAAATGCTAACACAAACAATCAGCACCAGAATCGGAGCACCCATTCTGGCATAGCCCCAGGTACTGCAGAACCTTTCCTGAGTTAATGCATCCCTACAGGATCACAGAAATTGCCTGAATGGAGTGGGTCTCTCTAGCAGAGTGCAGCAGTAGCAGCAAGAGGCTGCACTAGCCTGAGTGGCACTGCAGTGCTTTTGGGGACACTCACCTTCATCCAGGGGTAACAAAACACTACCTGCATGCACACAAGTAAGTCATAACCAGAGCAAAATTTAAAGCTATGCTGATACTGATTCCTTGGGAGAGCCAAGAAGACTGTAGTAAGAAGCCCGTGTGTGAAGGGGAAAGCGTCTTGGGGTAACTGTGAAATCCCCCATGTGAAATTCCTTGTTAAACGCACTTTACCTGTTTCATTGCTTCCAAGACTGGACCCAAGCCCATTTTATTGCACTGAGCTGGGATATTTATTCAGCCAGGCAGGCAAGGACATAGCTCCAGAGGCTGCAAGAGAAGGAAATAGCTCTGGACCAGTGCTAAGAAACTCTTCCTGTTAAGTCCTGAACTAATCCTATTCTGCAATCTTACCACATACTGCCCCATAAAAAAAAGCATCTGTCAACCTCAAAGAAATTTTATGAGGCTTAGATACACAGTGAGCTATGTCACCCTGATCTATGGAGTAGCAAAGCCTGTGTAGGCTTCTCTATCCCTGAGGCCAAGTAAGCGGCAGCCACTCTTTTGTTGTACCTAGAACAGGATTTCTAACAGGTAACTAACTTAAATTAATGCACCTTCTGGAGACAGTACTGACACACTGCTTCCAAATTCTGTCCTGGAACCAGTGTGAGAAACCTTTGTGCCTTATACCCCAGTTGTTGAGTCCAAGACCCAGGGAGTAACGTCTGGGACATTCCCATCAAGGACAGGGAGCAGTTGCTTTTGTCCAAGCATACAAATCAGTACCGACCCTTACTGTGGGGCAGCTCAGTTATTCAGGATATGTAGGGTCCTGATAGTCCATCCTGTCTCTACACTGAATCACAATTTTCTAGTCAGGACTATGATATGCCAGGTCCACCATGCAGATCTGCAGATGTTCTTGAGAGAGGCAGACAGACTCTAACTGTCCTACAGAAGAAACTGTTTAAGCCTACAGAATTCAAGAAAGGATTTTTTTTCTAAATATTTTCAAACTTGAAGGATGAAAAATGTCATGTGAAGTTCTGAAGTGTGCCCTTTTTACCAAAAACTTCTACACTATGGTACAGCCAAGGGCTTTGAAAAAGAAAAACATGATTTTTCTAAAAGGTAGAGGTTCTCCACGACTATTGTGGGACGAGTTGCTCTCTTTGACCTGAAAAGATTCTCTGCCCTTATTGTGAGAGCAACAGAGTTTACAGTCTGACACCATTCAAGCCCTGCTTTTTAAATACCCCGTGTCCATCTGCCTGGAAAATAACAGTCAACATGGATGGTCAACTGTCACAGCCAGATGAAAGCAGGGGCCACTCCTGCAATGTTCGTTCTGCACCATCTTACAGCACTCCTGCCTTCACGAGCACAAAGCAAAGCTTGCACTGGACAAAGCCTGTACAGCCCGCCCTGCTGCCAGAGGGGTTACAAAATGCCAGCTAGCACAGAAGAGGCTTCTGCGTGGAAAACACTGCAGGAAGAACCATCCCATATGGTCAGAGGCACAGCTCTTCAAGCACTGTCATGTAGGTACTCCCACAGAAGAGACATTTCTCTTCCTTACAGCAGAGAAAGAAAGGGAACACCAGTTTCAAGCATCCTTGCAATAAGAAATTATTTCTGCCCACAGAACACTCTTTACGCTTCCTCTAGAAAGACGACGTTTTGGGAGCTCATTGTGTGCTCACCATTAAGCCTAGTTTGCAAGGCTGAAGACTCCTGAAAGGAAAAGGTGCCATACACTGCCAATAAGCCCCTTTTCTCTTCCCCACCCCGAACTCTAGACCTATCAGCAAAGAAGGAATATTTAAAAAAAACACAACAAACTACCAAAGCAAACTAAAACAACCAGGCAATGGCTACAGGAAATGATCCAACATCATCAATAACTCTCTACCTGGCTTGCTGCTGAATTTAAATCCAAACCCTTGAGCTCTGCCTGGCACAAAATTTCCCTTTCAAGGCTTGGACCAACATCTTCAGCTCTGCCACAGAGCTAGAGAAGGAATTTTTGTTAACAGATCTATGATCAGCATTGCTGATCCAATTTAAGCTGTGGAGCAGGGGGTTGAGATGAGGTCCCCTTGAGGAAAATATATTTAGAATAGGCATAGAACGTTCTATAAATAGCTGAGATGGCCAAATTCAGGATTCACTAAGGCTTTAGGGGTTTGCAACATGTTCAAGCTGCCCCCTTATTCATAAATCTATTTGACATGTGAAGGGGTTTCCCATTAGCCAACACTGTATGGCATAGACTGCCCTTGCACAAAGCTTCCACCCCAAGTTTCAACAGCCCAAACACAAGCTGAGAGAACCATGACATTACAACAGAAGCAGGCACTCCAGCTCAGCAAGCATGTAAGTGTGAATGCAAAGAAAAATATCAAGGTTGGTTACTTGACGCAAGTACTTAATAATAGCACCCTCTGGGAGGAGGAAGGAATAGTGGTTACAAATTACCTTATGAAAAATGTAAAGCCCTGTGGAGTTGTCTGTAAAAACTGAATGCAGAACTTATAGGGTCAAACACAAAAAATTTTAGCAACCACTGTCACCAAAATAAAATATAAGCAAAGAAAGGTGCCATTCTGTTAGTCTAACCTGGTTTCATCAAATTGAATGGGGTGAAGTTCAGGCAGTCTATGAATTATGAGACACTTCTGCGCCTGGGAACTGGAAAGGAGTCAAAAGAGCAGTAGGATGCTCAGAAAGGCTCCACAAAGGAGGATTCGCAGAGTCTTGCACACAGAAGCATATCATGGGAGTTCTTCTGGGTGCCAAGCCAGACCCAGGCACTAGCTCTATGCTGCTCCTGTTCTCCAACATAGAGCCCAGCATCTGCAGTAGCAAAGGTCTTGCTCATGTTCCACACCAATCTACTGGGGAGGAGACGGTCCACACAGTGCATAGCCTTGATTTTCTTCCTGGACCCCTACATCACCACTTCCCCTGCACAGGCTACAAGGCTCCCTGTAAGCTGCTGAAACCATGAATTACTGCAACACTTCTGTCCTTGCAGACTTTCTGTACCAGGACAGGGTTGCAAGCTGGCTCAGAAACCTAATGTGGTCCCTCACAGATCATCTTCAACTTCTTAACATCACAAATCTGTTATATACATCATCAGCACAGGAGGCAAGCAAGAGGCTACTAAACCATAAAGATAGCATGCCCAGGCTGCTGAAGTCTTTTACAGGCATGATAAACCCCAGACGTGCGTAAAAGATGCACGCAAGCTTATCGATGTATAACAGATATAACAGATAAAGGATAGCCAGGATCTTGTCCTTTCTCTCCAGAAGGACCTCAGGTTAACGGCAAGGGGCTGGCTGCAGCCTGTGGGCAGCTCTGCAGCACAACTCAGCAAGTAAAAGTGATGTTAGCTGCTGCTCCTCATCACCAAGCTTCTCTGCTCACCTCTTGACTTTGCTATCTAATCTGATTTGAGATGCCCACAAGTCTGTGTAACATCAGCTGTTAAAAATAGCTGCAGCACAGAATAAACATCCCTGGTACCTGCCCTTCAGCCCCACACTAGAGTTCAGAAGATGCCACAGTACCCCCTCCAACCCTGCTCAAAGACCCAAAGCACTCTGGGTTCAGCCTAGGGACAGAGTGCTGGTTGTCAGAAGAACTGATCAGAAGAACTGCAACACTTGCATGCTTTACTCACTTCAACACATGCACACAGACAGAAGGGAGGGAAAGAAGAACTGGACAAAATTAGAAGTGTCCTTCTCCCCGCTCTTCTCTCTCCCTTACACAGCAGGAGAAAGCCTACAGGATTAAAACTCTGATTTTCTCTAGAGAAATCCAACACCTGAAATGGCATTATCATTGATACCTTCTTCCCCCTGTCCCTTCTTGCTTTGCACATAACTTAATGTCCACAAAACAAGAGGTTTGAATGTTCATTTCCTCAATCAATAGCAATGATGTGGTGTTCTGGCACTGATCATCAGCTGACCTTGCATTTAAAGTGTGCCCTTTTCAAACGATTAGCTTGAATTCTAGCAGAAGTCTCCTGTTACTTGCAGCCAGTCTTGCACAGACCTGACTAGAGTTTTAAGCAACATTTTTACTAATCATATTGAAAGAAAACGAGCACCATGCTGCTGTTGTTGCACCCCCAGCACTTGGTAAGAAACTTAGGTACATACCCCTCATAAAACAAATCACAAAGTCCCCACCGACATCAATAGGGCTGTGTGTTTAAATTCCTCCATGGACCCACCCAAGGCCCTGGGGCAAGTGAACTCCCACTCAGGAAAGCTCTCCAGGGGGCTTCCAGGAATTAGTCCTGTCTCTGAGGAGACCAGAAGTGCTGGGAACTGCTTTTGATTCAGCAGATCCGATTTGCCCTTATTCATTCAGCACTTCCAACGAGAAGCGACACCGAAACTTTATAGGGAAGCTGCCCTGTGGCACTGCATGCGCCAGCTGCATGACTGTTTTCTGAGATACACAGAAACTTGTCACTGGGAAACTAACTGCACTTGATGGGGATGTAGAACCTGCACCAGCATCTAAGACAAGCTGAGTCCAGCCAGGTTTACAGGGATCTGACATCTGTGATACCTGCTGTCGAAGGCAGGGGCAGAGCCCATTCATCTCACCCAGGTGGGTCAAAACACACTATGCTGGGTGTACGCCCCCCTCATGCCCTCAGCAGCCTAGGGAGTAGATATACAGAAAGAATCTTCCTTGTATAAGTGATCTCTTCCATAGGGAAGGCTAGTGATCACCCACATATACCACTGTCTCCCTCCTTTCTACTGCTTAATCCTTCCACAGGATGTAGCAGTCGGGGCTCTCGAGTTTTCCTCCCAATTCCACCCAGTTTGATGCATAATCTTGAGCATGACCTTTTTTCTTCTGTATAAAATCATCACCCTCCTTTAAGCCTCAAAAGCTAGGGAAGTTTGACCTCCTGGATGCTCAGAAAGTGCTTGGAGTTGCTTAGATGGCACTAACCACAGATCAGATGTTATTAGCGGAGAACTAATTTGTAAACTCGTGATAAATCTCAGGATCCTCTGCTTTGGGCAGGCAATTCTTACCTTTGACTGCTAAAAAGAATACATGAAATCCCAGGCTAGTCAAAAAAACAAAAAGATTTTGTCTTTTTTCAGAAAGACACTAGACAGGGACTCTGCAGTTCCTTGACAATTTTGCTGCGAACAGCAGATCCTGCAGAAAAGGAATCTTGTTCAAAGGAAATATCACCACAGAGGTCTCCAAGCTATGCCCGAGTAATGTGTGTTGAATTTCAGGGGCTTCTTTAAGACAGGATGGGAGGCTGGCTCTGATGCAGCTGAATTGCACTGATTCTTCTGCTTCCCTTGGTAATTGCAAATCTATTTATGAGCAGCACAAGTTTTTGTTACGCAGAAGAACTGAAAGAGTCAGCTCTTTAGGAGAGTCTTTAGTTACAAAGCACATTTTGAGAGGACTGTTGGCGGAAGCAGGCAGGGGGTGGGAGGGGAGTGGGGAGACTGAACCGTGTGATACCAGTTTAGTCAAATATGGAAGGCAAGCAAAAGAAGCTGCTCTTTGCAGACTGATACACCAGTGTCCTACTGATTCTGCTCCTTTTAGAAATCTTGTGATATGCTGGCAGAACACACTGCAGGGACCCAGCATTCCTTGTAAAAGAATTCAGCTTCTTTCTCCAAAGTCTTCTTTAAAAACAATCTTATAGGTAGTGTCCCAGTTTTTTTCCAGTTCCCATGTGCCCTGGTGGAAGGCACCCAGCTAGCTGATACCCTGGATGCCAATGTAGACGCATACTTCATGGCTCAAGGGGAAAATAAAGAAAAAAAGAAGAAAGAATCCCAGTTTCAAAGGGTGGGCCTGTACAGCACAGTCAGTGCTGTCACAAACTCCCAAACCCACCCTGTCACCAAAACCAGCAGTGATGTTACTGCCGTGACCTGTTTGGCTAAAATACTCAGGTCGAGAGATGGCAAATAGCAGGGCTAGGCTGCTTCCAGAGCTGGAACTGGCACCTTCAGGGGGAGGCCCTACATCGCTTGTGACTGCTTTGGATAATGAAGAGTCTGAGTTACCCTCCAAACTGATGTTGAGTTCCCAGCCCGCAGTCCATTTATCTTACTCCAGAGTCATATTAGCCAAACTAAGGTAAGAGTTTCCGAAAGCTGAAAGCCTACAAAGAATATGAAGTGCAAGTCAAGGAGGTGCCTTTAGCGTTTGAAGAATACATGTGATGAGGTCTGAGAGCAGCTGACAAGCAGAACAGAAGGAAGAAGGGGCAGAAAGTGTGCTTGTAAGAACAGCTTGCTGTTACACCCTGCTTAACACTGTACATTGTGTCCATACGGTGTCCGTATTTTTAAGAGTGCATAACATAAAATTCCCTTTGGAAATGGTACAAGATGACTTTTATCCTGGGACTTCAATCCCAGTGACAAAATCTGCCAGGAGGACAGATTGCTTTATCAGTTCCACCCTCCAGGACTGAGAGCACCCCTTTGGCAAGGGCTACACAGCATCTAGATGGGACACTTGTGCTCACACCTTTACAGAGCACTGCTGAGCATTCAGCAAGATGTTACACTGAGGAAGACCCACCAGGACTCCCCTCTTGGATCTGCTAACAAGGTAACAACAGTGGGCACAAACCAGGTCAAGCTTCTTGAATGCAAACATGCAGCTCCTTGCAGGCAAGGCTGGCTGCCCTTGTTTTCCTGGTACCTTCAGTGTTAGCGTGCTCTTTACAAGATGGTAACAACCTCACAGTGAGGTACATAACATGTCCATCCATCCTAGCAGGCTGGATGTTCACTGTTTTCAGGGAAAGAGTCACAGACCAAGGATGGTACAGCATAATAACTTGCTTTTGCAGCCTCCAAGCAGTCTCTGGCTTTGGGATCTCCCAAACCAGAGGCAGTATTTACAACTTTAATGGCACTGATGGATCTATCTGCTGGGAATGTCTCTCATTCTTTTCTAAATCATTTTTATTTCAGTATAGTCAGTGCCTTGCAACACCACGTTTCACAAAGTACATGTTGTGTCAAAAAGTATTTCCTTTTGCTGGCTCTCTAGGAAACGGAAGAAACTCACCTAACCATGACACCTTCCAGAGACCATTTAAGAAGTTACATGGCTTAATCAGTCATCTTTCTTCCACATTGAAAAGAACAACTTATTTAAACCTTGAATCCCTGATTGTCCTTTCCAGCACTCGTGTGGGCCCTAGTATTGCTACACACTAGGTAAAATGAGGTGGTCATCACTGCATGTCACATGAAAAGGTGACTTTTGTGCGGAAGTCTTCACAGTCCTTTGAGAAATACCTCAGCAGCTTTGCCTGCTAATTTAGCCCTACTACACTGCTGGTTCGCCCAATGGAAAGGAGTCTTCCTCCTCTCCCAAATTTAATTTCACCTTCACGATGTTCTCCCTGAAGAAGCAAACACCAACCCCACCACTTTACAAAGGGCATTGATGACACTGGAAAAGAACAGTAGAAATAGGACAGGGGAAGGTTTTGGAGGCTGCACAGGATAAAAAAGTCCCCAGCCTCCCTCAAGCTCTCAACCAATGTGACTAGTCAGCACCAGGTGCCTCTTGCAGAAGACACGTGGCAGCTCTCCAGCTATGAGCAAGGCCATTCTTTCCCAGACCTGGGAACACATTCTCCTCTCACTCCAAGTCAGCCAGAGGGGCACGTGTACATGTCGGGCAGAACTTGACTCCAAGATTGCAAAAGGACTTTGGGCTCCTCTGGGATGGTCTTCTGTTTTTAGTTACTGCATAGTGTCTCTATGCCTGTCCTGAAAGGGCTAAGCTGCTATACCACTTTATGTTCACATGCCAGCTGGAGGGCTATGCCCAGAGGAATGCTACCGCACCTTCATGTCCTGTAAATAACACAAGAACCTTCATAATAAATGCACTTTGAGCTGTTCTGCCAAGCCTCCTGCTTATAGTTATCCAACACACCGGAAATACCCTCCCTGGCTGCTTAACCACCAATTTGTTTTCTGTTCCTGTAGCAGAGCTGTTTTCTACAAAGACAAGTCACAGCCAGAGCAAATCATAGCACTATACCTTATGAGCTGGTCCTGGACTAACATTGCCCATCCTCACTGCCTGCCTATTCTGTATTAACAGCTCTACCTCATTGCAGATCAACAGGAGATTTGTCCTTGACTCAAAAATTCTTCACTAAATAATCCTGCAAAGCTAAAACTTGCATGTGGAGTACACATGGTAACAACAGCCATTAGAGAGCTGATGGATAGCTGCAGCTGTAATTCAATATAATGTTCTTGATTTTCCCTTAAATTCCATCAAACTTGGCTCCTGGGGTCAATGACATGATCAGAATGGCTTCCCCTTCAATCTCATCATCTACCAATAACATAATCTATTTAGTTTCATACCATGGGACGGGTCAGGAAAAAAGATAATGAAGAATGATTTCAGGAAACCAGCCAAACCCCAGAAGAGCACTGGACACAGGGGAAAGTACAGCAGGAAAGCAGGTGTCTTCGGAAGCCTTTCTGAGGCACCTGGAGGAGAAGATGACATGAAGTGAATCTTCTCTCCAGCCCCCAGAACTCATTGGACTCCACCCATACATGCTAGGTCCCTTTGATAGATCTGATAATCAAACACTGGAGGGAGCCAAGACAGATAGGCCAATATGGCTGAGACTCCCAGAACCACAGTATCATTTTTCTCTGAACTTGCAGATGAGCATGGATTGAACTAAGCAAGAGGAGGTAGGGAATGCAGATCCTTGGACAAAGTGCTGACATCAAAAGGGCTTGAACAATACAGCTGTGTCTGAGGTCATGAAGCTAAGAGCAAGCTCTCCTGCAGTACTAACCAATTTTGCACCCACCCCTGAGAACACTTCCAAAGCCCTGTGGAGCCAGATCAAGTCACCTATATGAAATATATTTGTTAAGACCCCATGCACAGTATCTGCTGTATGAAAAACGCTGGTTGGCTTTGACATTCACGCAGAATTCCTCTTTGTCCCCGCTCCAAGGGGAAGAAGTTACACACTAGATTTATTGCTAGCAGAAAACAGAGCAGCTTCCCTGAAGTGAATGGGAACACTTGGCGGATTTCAAGGGCACTCCTCACCTTCCATGGCAGACAAACAGAGGAAAACCTAAGCCCTCCAAACCTGCTTGTCCATGTCCTACTGCTACTACTGTCCTGCCCGAGCTTCATCCTGCAGAGGTCATATTTGACAGCACACAAAAACCACCGAAGTTTCTGCGAGGGACTGTCAGTCCCTAAATTCTCAGATTTTAGTGTCACTTATGTGCAACTGAACACTGTTATCTGTTAAAGAGGGTAGCAGGAAGCACTGTGCGGATTTGATCTCCATCGAGCGCCAAGCTCACTGCCCCAGCAGCTGTCACGGATCTCTTATCCCCGCAGCACAGGAAGCAGCCAGGAAGCACAGGAATTGGAACGAGTAAAAGAGAAAGGGAAAAGCAACCACTGCTATAGCAGAGTAGAACCTGGGCCGCATTGTGTGAAGGCACACAGTAAAATGCCACTGTCACACTGACGTAGGACTCCAAAGGTGAAATGCTCTGTGATCTGAAGAAAGCAACAGTAAGAAGTCTCATAGCCAGGTGGTCCTGAAAGATCCAGGTACTGCAACTGCCCTCCTTCCCATGTAAGGTGTGAACTGGCTGGTGGGAAGGAGGAGCTGGTGGAGCTCTGGGGCAGGGGCTGGCAGTGCTCACAGCTAGTTGATGTCCTGTAGGCACCTGCAGTGAGATGAGGACTCTATTTTTGAAGCAGTTCTGCATTACCAGAAACAGGGATTGAAATCTTAGTAACAGATCAAGCATGAAGCACTTATGGCCCTTTACATAGGACTCTCATCCCATTTTGCCTGCTCTGCTCATTCAGGAGAAATTCCAGGTGACCAGCCCCACATATCTGTCACTAAGCCTTTTTGTGCTTACCTGGCATGAAACGGAGCCTCACACACACATTTAGTTAGAGCAGACCCGGTCATCATCTCTTTGCTCCTCAGGATGATAGCTACATTGTGAGATGAAGGAGAGAGGAAAAAGCAAAAGTGTTGCCGATGAAACATAAAATTCACAGAGTATGTTCCAGGAAGCCATTCTCTTCAAGAGCCTAGTCACAAAGTCCTTCCTCATCTAAAATTCTAGTGGAATATGGACATACATCAGACTTGGGTCCAGAGAACTGTCAAAAGACTATACAAAAGACCTAATGGAGTAGGGTCTCAAAGTCCTCTTGAGCTGGAAAGCTGAAGACTATCAAAGCTCATTCTTCCTAATCTCCTATCAGGCCGCCGTTATCCTGGTGACTCCGGAAAAGCTCAGGGGAGCTGGATCCTGTTCACCAATACCCCCAGGCTTTAAGAAGCGGTGTCTCCAACCCAAACATCCATGAAGTAAGAGACAGGCAGGAAACTATAGCAGTATCTTCCAGTATTGTTTTCTCCAGGCGTTTTTGCAAGGAGGACAGAGAAAAGGCAAGTACCTTTGAACATTCAAACCAATAAAACAGTAAGTTGTTAGTTCACTTAGCTTTCCCCTGAAAATGTGAGATGCCCTGTTTACACTCTGATTTATTTAATAGAAAACCTCACATCACTCCAGTAATAAACTTTAAGGAAAAACACAGAATCCTGTTGTATTTTGTCCTAGCAGGTCTGTTGATTTTGAAGTTTCTCTTAAAAGATAAACTACCTTCTTTATCGTCTTACGCAGTGCATAATCTTGAATTTTAATCCTACTAATTCCCTAATATATCTGTAGCAATAACAAAAAATGCTAAAAAGATTTGTTCACAAGTGCTGACAAACCAGTTAGGCTTAGAGGCAGGTGGAAGGAGAATACAGACCCTTAAAACGAATTCAGTAATTAGAAATCTCACCTACATTTTATAGATGTTGTTGTGAAAACACTTTGTAAAATTTCCCTGTGGATGCTCAGCTCCAGCAGGGCTTGCTATCCCTTGTGTGAAAACACTTCCCAGCACAACAGGAATGGCTATTTTCTGCATAAAGTTCTGCTACACAGAAAGCAATGACCAACACTGTCCTCCCTAGTTTCCCACTGACAGCTGGCCCCCTACCCGGTGATTAATGGACAAACAAAGAAGATTACAGACCTCTTAAATTTGCTTACACAGTCTATAGCATTAATTGCATGAGGTAGAATTGGGAATATGAAAGCGTGAGCCAGCCCTTTAACAAAGACATTTGTCCCTGAAGTCAGACAAAGCTGATGTACAGCTCAAAAGACCCAGAAGACATCTGAACACAGCCCTCCTTATTTGTTCCTGGATGCACTTGGGGAAGGGGCTGGCAGAAGCAGAGACAAATGCTGATTTGTAGCTGAAACCAATAAGCAAAAGAACACAAGTTGCATACTAAGCTGCATTGCTTTTCTGGCTGGGGTTGTTTTGCTTGTGCCCATGCAGAACTATCTTGTATGACTGGGTAGGACCGAACCTGAGGCCCCAGCGAGCTCTTCTACCCACACACATACTTCTGTGCTCTCCCTAGCTCACGGAACAACCCACCAGAAGGAGCATCACCATCGGGCAAAAAGATTTCTCAGATTTGCTTCCCTGCTAGAGACGGAAGATGTGCTGAACTGGGTTCGAGGCATCCCAAGCTAAACTCAGACATCAGCCAGCCCTTATCTACAGGCACAGCCCAGAGGAGGGCGAAAGTGTGCCGATTCCCAAAGAGGCAACGTTTCCTTGTGCTCAGAGACCTCACTGGCATTCTCTGCCTATAGACGAGGATACCACTAGGAGGACCCTGTGAAGCAGAATTGTCGCTAAACTATAACTCTCTGCCCTGAATTATAGCCTGAACGCTGTGAAATAAGCAAGAAATATTCCACAGAAATATGGGTTTGAGAAAGAAGAACCATTTTACCCCTTCCCAGAAAGATGGCTTATGAAATCAAGATGCTACTAAATTTCCTGAGCTTAGGACATTCCACTTTGCCACTGATTCTTTAGATCATAATACTGAGCTTCAAATCTTATTCCAAACTTTACTGACAGATACCCAGCCACCTTACCAAGAAGACAGGAAACATCTCCCCATGCTAGGGGCATGTTCATTGTCCTCCTGTGTAGAAGTTCCCCAGAGAAGTCGCGGGCAAAGCTCCAGCAAGGCTGGCAGATGCCATCATCTCTTCTGCCAGCAGATGGCGAGAACGCTCCAGCGTGTCGGGGCTGCCGCGCTCGGGAGCCCCACGGGGTTTGTGAGCCCGGAGAAAAAGACCCCTTGGAAACAAAAGGCCAGAGAGTTTTCACCCTGCAGTTTAACGGGCAAGGGAAGAAGCCACATGCTGGCGTACGAACATCTTTCCCTGCCACCTGGTAGGGTTTACAGTGAAGAGGAAGCCAGCTCTGACCCCGTTATTGCTATGAGAGGGAAGAGACCTCCAGTACCAGACTGCCTTCTATAAAACCAGATTTGATACATAATTTTCATCTAGTGTATATTAGAAGCCTTCTGATAGGAAACAGCATACAGGGTAGGAGAAAGATGTAAATTTAAGAGAGGATAAGCCAGAAGACAGATACCAAACCTGTCTACAAATCCCATTTAATGCCAGACTTCCAGCTTGTGGTGACTGAAGTGAAAGGCCAGCATTTTGTCCAAGTCATGTGTACAGGGCTCCTTTTGTGTCATTTCTCTTTGAGTATTTATGCCACTGTACACAGCAGCATAATTGAGCTGGCCGTGAGCATCCTGGCTTCAAAGCAGAACAATTGCTGTTTATAGAAGCATTGTTAAGATTTTATTGCTAATGCATTTTAATAAGTTACGAAAAAAGCAGTACTCTGAATGAATCACTGCAGGTAATTTTAGTTCAAAATGTAGACTTTCTTTTTCTTCATTGAAAAGCAAGCAAACTCACAGCAAGCATGTACCTGCAGAGGGGTAGTGCCCGTGTTCAACAGATCTCGGTTTAAGGACAGACCCCTCCAACAATTCAGACTGAACAGAGAAGGCAAAATCAACACCTAACAAGTAAGTTTCCCTTACTTATTTTCATCCTCAGGACAGGGTGAATACAACAGAAGTATTCTTGGGGCATTCAAAACTAAATACAAAGCGGGTCATGGAGGAATGCACATACATCCACACTAAATATGAGGAGCGGGACTGGAGACACTGCTGGAATACCTCTCTTGCAGGCTCAAGACAAACATAACCAGAAGCAATCCACTGTTGGAGCTGTTCAGGGCCAACTGGTATTTGTATGTTTTAATCAAGTCCATAGAATTTCTGAACTAAATAAATTTAAATTGGACCTAAATATCAATGGCATTTGGAAGCCAAAACTAGCTTCTTACTCAAATTTTATACCTACTCTGTCAGTGTGACTCCTCAGAGATTCAAGACACAGACCCTCTGCTGTGAGAAACATACTGTAGAATAGGAGGTTACACATTGACTCCACTTGTAGTACTGAGATCCATCAAATTGTGTGTCAGCAGAGTCATGGGCAAGTGAAGGACCAAGTCCAGGGTGGTTAGTAGGAGCACTTAATGCAGCCTTAGATGTGTGTGCTCTAACACAGACAGTTGTGAACATCTGGCAATGCATAACACACCTGGGTTGAGGAGCATCAAAGAAACAAAATCCTTTGAATTTACAGAAATGGCAAACTAGCTACCGCAAGCGATGTGTTAGCAATGCTGCCACCACACGCACTATAGCACCATGCCAAGCAGCAGCAGCCAGCTCTCAGGGGATGCTGGGTATCTCCTACCAACGCTTCTGAAGAGGCATTGAAATAGCTCTTGTCACACCCACACGTTAGGTGTGAGCCAGCAGAAAACTCAGTGGAGGTTTCACACAAACACATATTTCTCATAAGCAGCTGTACCCCTGAACACTCTCCACCCTGGAAACACTGCTCAGAGTCTCCCATGGGAGATACTTCTGGGATACCTCTCTTGCTGGCTCAAGACAAACATCCATAAGCAACCCACCAAGGAGCCCATTTCAAGCTCCAGAACTGGTTTCCAGGTAATGGAAAATAAGCCCTTGGACAGTATTCCGTATGGCATAGGTTCACTGGTTTGCCAGGGCACAATGCTGGATGTCCTTTCCTGTCCTTGGTCTGCCCCGAGTCAGAAGTCTGGAAAACAACGAGGTGGATAGGTAACTCTGAATCTCCATATCCATTTTCCCATTCCACCCCAGTTCAAAGGAACGGGGTGGTGTGCAGGGGACCTCTGTCTAGCTCCAGCAGACAGATGGTGTGAGGGGCAGATCACTTGTTGCAAGAGGGCTGGGTGGAGGGGTAATTTACAGACCACAGGAGGAAATCCTCTCCTTTGGGGAAGTCAGAGTAGCAGGGACAATCAAAGTGCTGAGGACAGGCACACATCTGCAAAATAGGGCAACCAAAAGTGAATTAAATGGTAAACAGAGCCCTCACATGGCTGTAAAGATTTCCAATTGCTTAATCCAATGGAGAGTTATTTGGGTTTAAAGCAAAATTGCAGCAGTTCAGAAGACACATATGGGTTTTAAGCATTGAACAGCAACACTCACTAACTCCCTGGCTTTGTTGCTCACTCTACCAAGGGTAAGATGAGCTGGGCACGCAGCAGAGAAAAGCCAGAGACTGCAATTCAGAGTCATGCTTTTGAAAGACCAGAATATTTCAGATCAGAGGCCTGAAACCAGAGTTTGTGCAACAGAAGAAACAAATGTAGAAACAAGTGAAGCAAAGACTGCTTGAGGCAGGGAGGAAATGCAGGAATTGGGCTTAAGGGGAGCCTGTGTTAAAGAGCAATCGTGTGATTGCATGAAGGACAAAGCCTGGGAGATGGCTGGTTCTCTCACCTGCTTGAGATGCTCAGTGCGTAAACAGCCCTGGTCTAGTGAGCCCCCAAAGCACAGCTGCATTCCCCAAACCAATAGATTAAGTGACAGCAGCCTCTCACTTAATTCCCCACTCTGCTCAGCTGAGCTGACCTGAATATGTGGCCATCACGCAAGCTCTGGATCCCCTGCAAGCCAAAGTACTCTTTCTGCTTTTCCCAACACACCAACTACATCAGCGGCTGCTCTGCCAACCCTCATGTTCAAAACCTCTAGGAGGAGACTTGGCCCATGGTAACGTGGAAGGAACATGGGGTTCATTTGACCTTTGACCCCAGGCTACAAGCTGCCTGACTGCCTTTCTACATTTCCTTTCCCTGTTTAGGAACAAAACTGGTATTCTCACAGCATCTACTGGCTCCAGAAGCTAGAGCTTTAATGTCAGCATAAAATTTAACCACACTCTTGATTAAAAACAGGAAAAAAAAAATCACTTATGAGCTAGCACCTTTGCAAGATGCTCAATTGGTATTTTGCTCCCTGCACTGTGGAATGGCAGAGGGATGCCACAACCACCAGACTTGCCCCAGCTCAGGTGTAAACTATCTTGGCTCCTGCTCAGGGAAGAGCTGGTGTGTGATAATGAAAAGCCAGCCCCTCTTCTGCCTTGACAGAGGCATGGCATGCCAGCAGCCTCCAGGGTAACAAGCAGTTCAAGAGTAATGTTTTTACCTCTTCTCTGTTGCTGCAGATATCTGTCCCCACACACCATCCCACTGACTGCTCTGTGGCCACTCCTGCACACCCTGCAAGGTCACACACAGGTGCCATCCAGACAAGGGCTGGGACAGCCAGCCACACACTGCGGGCTGCATGCTCTTCCCCTGTTTTACTGTCTTTTAAAAGCTGTTAAATCAAAGGGGGGGGGGAAGAATCAATAGATAGAAGAGTTGCGATCTCCTGCAAGTATCTTCAGAGCCTGGCTTTCAGCTATTTTCAGCAAATTAGCGTGGGGCTCTTACACACTTACTTCTGCTCTCTGTGAGGTGAAAGCAGGACCACCGCCAGCTCTGTGACTCACACAAACACAGGGAAGCAAACATAAAACAACCGCCTGCTTGCTCTTTCCAGGGCTTATTCACACCCTTCATAACTATTTGTTCTGCCTGCTCCAGCACATCCCAATTTGTGGAATGAGAACAACTTTTACTTGCAGAGTTTGAGCCAGATCTCAGACTTCCCAGTGAACAGGGAGAAGAAAACAGAGACCTTCCTGCAGTTCTGAGACAGTAGCTATCAACAGCCCTTGCTGGTTGGACAGTAATGTTTTGTTACAAACCACTTTTGGCTGTGACACAGAAAAAGATCCATTCTCATCCATCACCTCCATGTACCAACCTAATAGACAGACCTGTGCCTTCCAAAGCCTTTACATCCTAAGCCATAGACAAGTCTTTATATTGAATTCATGTCCTGGCACTAAGCAAAGGTGTGCTGGAGGTGCTTGGTAAGTTTTTGATAGCATTTGGTCATACTGGCCAATTCTTCCTTGTCTTCTGCATCTGTCTTTTTGCTGAAGACCCCATTTTCTGGAGTCTCCAGACTGCAAAAGTATCAACTTAAAATTATGCAAAAAAAATGAGCAATTCCAATCCACCACAGCTGCAAATAACTGAAAATGCCCTGAAGGAGATGAGGCTCAGAAAGACTTAAGAAGCTGAAGAAAACAGAACAGAAATAAAAATATACCAAGAGTTTTTATTTTTGGAGTCCAAGTCATAACTTCTGAGTGTCTCAGTTTTAGCAAAGCAGCTCACTCTCTGAGGTTCCCCTTGGATAGCTGATGTCAGCTCTCTCCACAAATTTACTGGGGAAAACAATGACAAAGTAAAACACACTGGGCCTCATACTGGGAGGTAGAGAGGTTGCACTGCTAGGGAAGGGATAGAAGGATCCCATATATTGTTCCCTGGAAAAGTGAAGTCCTGCGAAAACACTCCAAAAAGGTCATCTCTCTGCAGCCCCAGGGATGGCAAAGGCAGGGCATATTCTTTCCAAGGCAGAGTGCTCCCTTCTCTGGAGAGCAGACATGCAGTAGATCTTTTCCCAGAACCTAATGGTCCCTGCCGTGCTGTCATCTTCTAGGTGCCCACTTTCACACCAGGAATGCTGCTGGATTTTCTAATAACTTTTCATACATCTCCCACCCAGCCAAATTCTCTGCGCTCTCAAAGCAAAAAAGCAGCAATGTACATTTGTACTGGAGGAGTCAGACATGCCACAGAGAACAGGAGCAAAAGGCTCTACTATTACAGGGACCACTGCCTGCCTGCCAGGTGTCATCTGCCAGGGACAGTAGCAAGTGGCTTCCAGGGTATGGGAGAGCCTTCACTTGCTTACTAGCTCTCCTGTTGGGCTCCTTGCTTGCTTTTCTGCTCATCATGAGCTGCTCGTTCCCACCATACTGCCACACTTGCCCCACTATGGCATCTGGGAAGAAACATTCAGACAGGGCAGAGCACTGTGACTAGCTGCAAAGTGGGACAAAAATGCAAGTTGAGCTCAGCAGTTATTCTAAGGAAACACGCACCAGTGTATCCAAATGCCGACTCCAGCAACACACTGCTTTCCCTCCCAGCTACTCTCATGGGTCTTACAACCCCACTCCAGCCCTGACAAGGCTCTCTCCAGGGCTCTGCACACCTCCAGGCTCCTCCGCCTTCAGATTAATTTCCCAGAACATTCCCTGGGCCACTGAGGGGTTGTCAGCACCCCACTTCACCCAGCTTTCAGGGCTGGCAGACTTCTGCTGATACCCACAACACAGCAGCAGAAAACCTCTACAATGCCATGCTCTAACACCAACAGCTGCAGCCTTCATCACTGCTTGAGGATTACCCTCCTCTGACCCCCCTCCGGCTCTTCTCTGTGATCTGCCCACCCCACTCCACAGGCTGGCACAAGGCCAGTTCCCCTGCCTCCAATCTCCGTTACTCCATCTGTCCAAGTCCTGGGTTTTTTCAGCACTCAACCGATGCATCAGGGGCACAGTGGCTTTGCCCTAGGGCCCAGAATCTTCCACCCTTCAGATCCTCTCACAAAAGGCTCCCCTAGGGGCTCAGAGCTTGTGACAAAACACAGTTTGAACACAATGTTCCTCAAGGCCACACATTTTCCCTTCCCCTCCATCTATGTGTGCACAGGGAGTCAAGAGTCTCACTGTCTCTCTATTTCTGGATGTGGGCAGACCCTTCTCTGCCTTTGCCATTGAAGATGTCTGACATAGCAGACAGGCCAGCACCTGATGTTTGGTTACCTTCCAGGCTCTCTGTTTAGCTTCCATCCACTGATAACAGATCCCTGCCAAGAAACTTAGTTGTCAAGGAGACCCCTTTCCAACAACAGTTTGGTAGAAACCATGTTACCATCCAGGGTAGCACATCTCCAAGGTAGAACACTCAGGTTAACTGCCTGCTAGCTCTACTTCAGTTAAAATACAGGCTCCCGAGACTAAGGAGAAAGCCAGAATGGAGTTAGCAATGTAACCAAGCCCCAGAGTTCATAATTTCATATACGTACAGGGTGCTTCAGAGCCAATGCAGAGGTCACAAAAGAGGACTTTGCTCCTCCTAGTGCTGTGGCTCAGCCTCCCCCTAACTCTCCCACCCTGATTTTATAATCCAAATTCAAGCTAAAATGCAAAGAAACAGATCCTAGCCTTTCACTAACATGGACTGAACTGTGTCTCCACTGGGAACTGTGTATTTCAGGTGGCAACATTTAACCTAGAAACAGATGAAAGCAGAAGCACCTAAAATGGAGAGCAGGCAAGACCAGACAGGTGGGTCGGGACAGCAGGGGTCTGATAGGCGCTTCCTAATAAAAGATGCAACCCAAGGGTATACAAAGAGTTTCACTCTATTGATGTAATTCTGTAGCTCCTACTGCGTGTTTCCTTCCAGTCCTAGGACAGGACAGATCTCTAAGGCAATAAAACCTGCTTTTTTTGTTTGCCTCTGCCTTCAGCAACACCAACTTCTTTTTTCTCTCCTTCTTCAGAGACAGGGTTAACTAGGAGGGAGAAATCCACCATTTAAACTACAAACAAAGCTACCTCACAGCAGCATTACTAGCTACCAGAAACTTCACCAACAGTGAAAAAGTAACCAGAAAACAGTAGCCAGAAGCAAAAAGTACACATGGGCAATCAGGAAGAGTTACCCTGCAATCTTTAAAACCAGCCAGAAATGAAGCAGTTGCAGGAAAGCAACTGCAATTTGCAAAACTACCAAGTGTCCACTGATCTATTCCTAATTGCCTGAAATGACAGCTCCTTGACAGCATAAAGCTAATCTTTCATCTCCTGAGAGGAGTTTCAAAGGCAGGAAACATTTCCTGGCATGGGGAAAAAGCCGAGCTGGGAATTCAGGTTATAAGGCAGACAACAGAGTGGTAGCCATTTTCAAGTCTCCAAGCACTTACTACAACACGTAGCTTTATTTGGTGCAGCCTCTTCCATATAAAACAGGTAAAAATAGCAACTGGTGAGACATAAATATCAGAGGTGGTGAGCCTGTGCCAGAGACATTTAACGGGAATGATGATCTGATGTTACAGCTCCAAGTAATGATTTAAGACTCCATAATTAATTATTTGCTCCACAGTAGCCATGAATGAGGGGGGAAGTACTGTAGTTTACAGCTCCATCCTCACGATAAAGCAAGCCTGAAAATTCGCTGGATGTAAGGGAACAAAATTCAGCAAAGAACTCAGAATCTGAAGTTGAGAATTTCATTCTCATACCAACTTTTTGCTCAGTCTTCTACTATCACAAAGACCTAGCCAGGTAAGCTTCTCATGCAGTTTGTCTTGTAGATGAAATTCAGCACCAGTTTATCACATGGAAAGGTCTTCTCTGAAGAACCTTCCGCTAAAAGAGGAGGAAGTATTAGTAAATTGGTAAATCCTTTTCCCTAAATACATTTATCCAATGGATGAATTCAGCCTACAGGGTCAAACCAAAGAGTACACTAACATTTTAAGCCATTAATTTCTTTTTCTTCTTTGAGGAAAGACTGGTCACTACATTGCCCTACTTTCCTCCCAGTAATCTGCACTTAGGAACTCTAAGTTTAATTGCATAAACTCTAAACGTTTTCACACTGAGAGTCACTTTATGCCCTCAGCACCAACAAATGCATGGTGGCTCCCTTAACCCAAGTGGCATGTTCTTATTCTAGGAAAATGAGTTCACAGCCCAGTGCCAAAAGACCATTTGCTCCATTGGTGGGTCACTGGAGGCCCCAGAATTAGTGATGAGTGGAGGGAGAAAGCAATCTTAGAGTGGAGAAAGCAATTCCAGAAAAGTGACTCCAATGAAACTGTAGGTCTTAGAAAGAAAAAAATTGGAAACAAAAGGAAAAATTTGTCCTACGCTGTGCTAAATTTTGTGTTTGTTAAATATCAAACAAACCCACAGAGCAGTACAGAAGACAGAAACCCATTATGACTAGGATTTAAACATTCTGAAATTTGACTTCCTTTTGAGCTGAAACAAAGGCCATAAAAACTCTGAAATTATTCCCAGGAGGAAGAATCTAAAAAATATTTCAGATAGGTGAGTACAGGAACAGCAAATAGAAAATACACAAAATATTTTCAAAAACCTCAAATGTGCTCCAGAAGAGAAATGTGGATTCTTGTCATTTTTCCTTTACAATGAGGCAAAGCAGTTTTGTGAGTTACTCCCTTCAGATGGAAAATGATTAAAAGTTTTTGGAACAGCTCTGCCTAACAAGTGTTTAAAACAGCTCTGCTCCTGGCCTTTGCCTTCCTGAGCAGGATGCTCTCTTGACTGAAAAGCCAAATGGTTGGCCATGAGCAGTAGAGGCAAAGTTTTCCCCCTTGCAAACCAAGTGAGGGATACCTGCACAGCTTCCTCTTCCCTCGCTTTTAGACAAGGGAGAGGTCGTGCCCATGCAGATGGACAGGAATGGGATCCCATCCAGCAATACCGGAAACCCACAGCCAGGCTTGGCTGTCCCAACACACAGGGGACAAAGGCGAACAAGCTGGAACCCAGCATGGAGAACTCTGCCAAAGCTGTTTGCCAGGAGGAAATCCCAAAAGAGTATGGCCTGGAGCCAAGGATGTGGGGAGAGAGAATTAAAGAAGTCCATCTGAAGTTGACCAAATCTCCTTCTCCTCCAATTGCTATGAGTATCCCCAGGACTGTCGTCAGTAGCTACAGGTCTTTCTGTGAAACAGGTATCAGGACAAGGAGAGGACTTCCTTTGGAAGAGCACAAATATTTGTGATGGTGTCTTACCCTCAATGCAAGCCACTCTGTGCTTTCATGTTGGAATGACCACACATGAACAAACATGCCAGTGTCTTGTGCACCAAAGTAACATTTAATACGAGCAGGCAGCACCACATGAGGATTTTATGCAAGATTTGGTGCTGGGGTAGACACTAAACAGCTACAAAAACAGGATTGGATTTTCCACAGAACAAGAAAGAACCCAGACAATCCAGGCAATCCAAGCAATTTCTAATCCTGGGAAGTGCAACAAAACCAGAGAGTTTGGTATCCATAGCTCACACCAGGGCTTGGCCCTAGCTGTTCAAAAAAAGCCCTAGAGATACTCAAACACAAAGAAATCAGACATGGAGACCAACCAAAACCAATTAGCAGACTCCAGCCAGAAGGCAGAATTATCCTAGCCATTACTGGTGTGTTGAATTTTAGATGCAGATGAAGGCTGCAAACTTTGACAGTAGGGGAAAATCAGCTTCAGGGCTTCCAACAGGCCAATCCCAAACCACACAGTGAGGTTTGTTTAACAAATGAAACACACCACAACTAGCCTTTTCCCTCATCAGTCTTAAGTGGTGGTTTTCAGGGCTGGTTTGTTTTTTTTTTTACTATTTGTGGTTTCCTAAAAAATTCCAGGGGAGGCACTGACTTTCTTAGTTACTTATAGCCTCCAGTAAGCATGTTTCTGCCAGCCACCTTTCACAAGCCCTGGAGGGGTTGAATATTTTTTCTTCTTTTAACTTAATTGAGTTGGGCTGAATGAGCAAAATAACAATCAGCAAAGCATCAGCATGTTCTGAGGGCTCAAAGATCCAGAGCAGAAGGGACAGAAATGAAGAGCTGACAAGGATGTGGCATATGCATGCCCAGCACTCAACAGATCACTTTCATGAGAAAGTGGTCCTTCTTTACACAGGTAGTTATCCCTGCCCATGTGTGTTGGGGGATAGATACCAATCCCCTTCCTCGGGATGCAGAGCAAGCAGTAATCCTAAAATAGCACTACTGACATCCAAGAGATTTCTCCAAAAGTAAAGCGCAACTTCGTGAGAGCAACTGAACATAGCCTATAGCAACCCTGTAGCTCTCCTTCCCTAGATTGATTTATTAATTTCTGCTGTGCTGGTGGTTATAAAGAGGGGGAAGGGGATGAGGAGACAGAGACATGGCCCTTGTGTGCAATGAAATTAAATGCACAGCAGCAGCCATCATTAATGATGCATTATGGAATAACAAAGGGAGGCTGGTTGATTGACAGTCCCTAACAAGTTGTGTATAATAAACACTTCTCTCTAGACAGAACGTTCCTGATTATGGGATATGTTTCCCCTCATGTTACTGACGGATCCATTGTCATAGATGCACCCCACTTCAAAGGGGAGAGACACCCAAAACAAAAGGAGGATTGACTGGGAGATGCCTGACTGAAGGAGCCATGAGGCCACCTTGCTGAGGTCTGTACAGAGCAAAATGCACAAGGCTGAGAAAACATCCAGGAAAATAAATGGCCGCAAAACAAGTATGAAGATCAGGGGCAAATATCATCCAGCAATATCAAAACAAACTCTTCTAATACCATTACTAATGCTTGGGATTTAGCTCCCTCAGAAAATTATCTGTACCATATTTTTATGATCTTCTCTGAATAGAGGAGTATTACTGCAGATCCTTGGCTCCTCACATCCCACAACAGCAGAGAGGTTGCCTAGGGTAGCCTGCTCGGGGATACATGCAGCCCTGCACACCCAGATGTTCAGAGTAGCACCCCAACAGAGAAGACAGTCTCATTTCCTTCTCTCAGCACCAGCTTGGCTGAGGACCAGATCTGGAGCATCAGCACTTAACCAAGACTTCCAACTCTGAACTGGCTATAAATCAAGCCAGCTCATGCTGACATTCCTGAACCCCAGGATCTCTTGCCCTCAACAGCCTTATCTCCCCTGACACCTTTTAGTGCAATCACTGTTACCTCCTTCTCACATCCCTCCAGCAGTACTCTTCTACCCTTCCCATTTGACCCCAACGAGATTAGAGGTGGCACAGAGCTCATAAGAGTACATGAATGACAGAGATGTCCTACAAGCCACTACTGGTTGGGTTCAAGCCCCAGCCCCTGAAACAACATTTAAGCTGCAGAGGCTGAGTCTATCAGCAGTGCAGCCCAAGGAAAGGGCTGTAGGGTCCTTGCAGGACGAATAGATCCTAGGTCCCTCAAGCTATGCAGAACTGCTCCAGTTTAGACCTCCCAAACCCTGTCCCACCAGCAGAGAGGACGTCTCCAACAGAAACAGGCTCATCTAGTGATTCCTGCACCAATTTCTCAGTTACTAGTATTAAGGCTATAGCTCAACTTAGCTGGAGAAATTGCATTTCCTACAGGGACAGAATTCCCTTAAAGGGAGGGACTCATCACTGTGGGCTCATCATCACTGTGGGTTTTAAATATCTCTTGCTCTTCAGGGCCGAATCCAAAATGAAATGGGGGGGAAGGACACAAGCTGAAGAGAAGCAGAGGGAGCAATTCCTGACCTGGAAGTGTTCACATTCAGAAAGATAGCCAATCAAGCCTATTTCCAGGTGGTGCTACAAGCCAGAGGTCAGGTCCTGTAGCATGTGATGAGGAAATTTGCTGGCAGTTTTTAAACACAGAGTGTAAACTCCAAGTTTCCCAGAAAGCAATTAAAAGGGAAAGGCAGGAAATTTGCAGCTCTGTAATTAGTGCCAGCAAGAAGTCAGAACAGAGGGTGACATCACCAGAGCTAATTACAACTGGGGGGAGGGTAGGAGTAATCATTATCCTGACCCTGTGATCCGTATCTCACTTGCCCCAGTTGTGCTCCTGGACAGACTTCCCAGGATAGGCATATTTCCCATGCTCAGAGGCATGTTTCTGGCTCTGTTCATGCCAAGCACACGTGAGGCCAGATGCCTGCGTATTCCAAACGGATGTTAAAAAAAGAAGAGTAGGTAGGAGTTGATGACTTTGGGGACAGAACAAATGCCCACAGGTGTTGCAGCAGGACACTCTCCCCCTTAAGGCTTCTGCTGTAAGAAGATCCTGTAAGGCACTGACCAGCAGCCAGCCCTGACCCCTCTTGCCCATCCTGCTTTTCACTGCCCAAATCCCTTTTCCACACCCACCCTAAAGCTGGCATTACTCCAGCATCCAGAAATAAACAGACATCTGGCATCAAATGTGATTGAAACACTTCTGCACTCCTTGTGCCAAGACAATTCTCTCCAAGCTGTCGCTATCAGTGGCCTGTAAGCTGCTATTTCCACATCTACACACAGGATGGATGGCAGGACCCTACACTCACTTGCACTGGGTCTCAAAGCAACAAGAGCCAGAAAAAGTAGGAATTGCATAAGAAAGGTCTGCTTTCATCTGTCAGCAAAGCCTAGGAAGACACTATTCACACGTCTTTTTGTCCTGATTCTATCAGCATAGTGGGATAAGCCCATGAAAGAGGCTCTATTTCATGGCAGAAAAAGGTAGGTCCCCTTCTGAAAAACAGTTGCTGTAGTGCTGCACAAGGTCACTAAGACTTCAGGGTACCAGATTTTCAGCCAAGGGCTTCAGCTGCCCCATTCAGCCATTGAAGATGATCCTTACAATCTCCTTAACTCTCTGACTCTGTGGCATTTGGCGCTCCCACTGGCACGCAAAAGGATACAAGAAGATTGACAAGTAGTCTAAAGAAATGCAAGGATACAGCAAAAAATGCCCCTCAAACAGGAACCAAAACAAGGCAGCCATAATACTGTAGCTTCTACCTTCCATGACCCTGACGAGATCCATTTCTGATACACAAAGGAAATTATTTGCAAAGTTATTTCAGAGAAATGGCACAGCAGTAGTGGGAGCTGTCATTCAGCAGGAAAACTAAATGAGGTTTAAAGCTAACTGGCTCTTACATACAGAAAAAGCAAATCTATATCCAGAGTAAAGGGAAGGGGAAGTTGTATGGTCTTGGTTTTATAAAGAATATTGTTCTTTACAGAAAATGAGACATTAGTACCTGCAGACACTATTTTGGCACTTCATGAAAGCAACAGACTCAATATAGAAGCGGAGAAAGTAGCCAGTTTCTGATGAACTTAAAGATGAATCTAATGCAGCAAGTTAAGCCTGACAGCATGAAGAAAGAAAATCCACTATATAGGATTCTACTTTGTGTCTCAATTCAGGAGATGTTTGTAACACGTAAAATATTTTTTAAGCTCCTTTCTAAATCTCTGTGTACATGCAGCACTCCATAAAACCTACCAAAAGTCTTTAAATATTATATTGAAACGTTGTCAGAGACCCCCACAAATCAGTGAAAACTTCTTTGTAGCATTTAGATATGCTTCAATAATGCTACAAAGATTAAAAACACGATGAAAATCTACAGAACAGCTTCAAAGTAAGACATCAGTCAGTTTATACAGAAAACCACACTAACAGACCTGTAATACCTGTTTGTCTGCAAAGGATCATTACATATTCCTTTTAAAAATCTTTCTCATTTCCTCCTCCCCTTTCCTTATCCTAGTTTTCAAAAAGACTGTAGGAATCCCCTGGATTAAGGGGAACTCACAGACCAGTATTGTGCAATATTCAATCAGTCCTAAGGCTATTACAGCACAGCGCTCCCTTGCAGAGATAAGCAATGGTTTAGAAAAACATCTGAGCAGTTCCAAACATCAAGATGATTTCACACCCTGATGGAAAATATGCAGGTTAATATTGCAGCAGTCATTATGGCATCCAGCATACAGTCATGCTAAAATCTACAGAAGAATACAGCTACATTCCTTCATAGGATTAGAAGACTGATCCATACACCACTGAAACCAATAAGATTTTTTTCCATTAAGTGGGAACTGGATTGGATGCTATAAAACATTAACTCTGCAAGCTTTCACGAGACATGAAGGCGCAGATCAGCTACACAGGCAACGCTGAGATACACAAGCACGCTAGCAATGTGTAACACAAACTGCAATATGTGCTTATTTTTCTTTCCTACTAGATGGGATGAACTGATTACAGAATGAGGTCAGCAATGGGGCTACATAGCTGGGCATTGCAAATAATAAATATGAATAAATAAACAAACTCATGACTAGCTGGGAATAAAGCTAAGGTAAAACCAATGGCATCTCTTGGGCATATGCCAGAAAGGTTACGCAGGCAGCTTTTGAGAAGAGAGTCACATTTTCATGGCATGTTTTGAGAAGGCAGTTTTCATGAAACATACAAGTAGTCCTAAAGGAATGCAGCAGTTCTTCTTAATGAAAGAGCTTTGAGTTGCAAAATTTTTGTAGCACATAGTATTGTATTATCTCTGAGCACACAGGCTCCCTAAAGTCACAGAAACACAGTAAGATAACCTAACACAGAAGTATAACCTTAAAATTCAGCCCAGCCATCTGTCTCCATCTCACCTGCTGTTGGAGAGGAAGAGGCTGACCCAGTGTGCATTTGAAATTCTCACCCAAAGCCCCACGGTACGTGATAAGGTGACAGACAGCAGAGCAAGTTCTGGAGGAAAGAGGAGCATGCATCAGAATGCAAGCTGGAAATAAAAGCCAGCAATGTGAGTGTGCTGTGTGAAGAATTTGTAGTAGAAGGAAAAAAGCTGGCACTGACCATTATCAGAATGCCTTTGCCTCAGCCCAAGCCAAAAGGTGTCCAACTGCAACAGGTAAGCAGGTAAGATAAGCATCTTATCAAATGCTCTTATCTGCATTTCCAAAATGGGAAATCTCTGTCCACGCTGAAGTTTTGCAGGATGAACCCCAAACCCTTAACTTCCTCTAGGAAGAAGCCATTTCAACAGAAATCCAAAGCATCTAATGAACAGCTGATGATGAAAAGCAACTAGGAGAGGGGACAGTGGGTGGAGGAGAGGAAGGCAGAAAAACACACCAAAACCAATAAGACACAAAGAGCTATTCATATTTGGTCCTAACATTTGTCCCAGCCAGATAAACTTTGTGAATCACATGTTTTAGATTATGATCCATAAGAAAGCCTGTGCCCCACAGTTTGCTACAGAGCACATCTCCCACTGGTTCCAGGGAGAATCACAGAATCATCATGGTTGGACTTGATGGTTGGACTCGATGATCCCAAGGGTCTCTTCCAACCAAAATGATTCTATGATTCTATGGTTGGAAAGGACCTCTGAGATCACCGAGTCCAAATATCACACAAAAAACTCCCACAATCTTGGCCACTAGAGCATGCCCTGAAGTGAACATTTACACATCTCTAAATACCCCCAGGGACAGTGATTCCACTGCCTCCCTGGACAGGCTGTCCCAGTGCCTGACCACTCTTTCAGTAAAGTAATTCTTCCTAACATGTAACCTGAACCTTCCCTGCTGCAACTTCAGACCTTTTCCTCTGGTGCTGTCATTATTCACTTGGCAGAAGAGGCCAGCACCCACCTCTCTACAACCTCCTTACAGGTAGTTGTATAGGACAATGAGGTCTCCCCTCAGCCTCCTCTTCTCCAATCTACACCTGCCCAGTTCCCTCAGCCTCTCCTGATACGATTTGTTCTCTAGACCCCTCACCATCTTGATAGCTCTCCTCTGGACACAGAATCTGTGATGTACAAGCCACCCACCCAGACACTAGCGAAACAGTAAGCAGCATCACCTTCCCAGCAGCAAAACTCTGGAGTTCCATATCCAGGCCCCTTGAAATAGAAGGGTTAAAAATGGGACTGGATAATACTTTATATTCCACTGCTATGAGTTAGGGTCGCATAAGACGCCAGAAAACTGACGCATTCATCTCTTCAACATTTATCGCTTTAACACACTTTGAGATCCTTGGAGTCAAAGTGTCAGAGACAACGGCTCAGCAAACCAAGGAGGAATGAGAAGGCATCAAGCTGCAAAATACAATGGCAGGCACATCAGAGGAGCTCACACAGGTGAAAAAAGCGAAAGAGCTGATCTGTCTGCACAACTGAACTGCTGTGCCATTTATTTTTAAACACCCTCATTGCTCATGATACTTGCGTCTGCCTTTCCTCTCTCACCCACACTGGAGCAGCTGCCCTACTTGTGTGAAAAGGGAACTTCTGAGCTCCAGCACTCATTAGGATGATGCCTCACGCAAGCAGGCTCCGACAGCGATGCCTGCATGACAAGTCTCTGTGCAAAAGGCAAAAATGACAGGGGTGGGAGAGAGATCATGACAAAGCAATAGTCAGTGTTCAACAACAGTAGAAAAAAAATCCTGGGTCAGTTCATCTACCACGGACTGACAGTGACAAGAGTAGAAACTTCAGGGGAAAGTTTAAAAAGGTGGAGTAAGTTGATAGCAATACCTTCTCTGATACACCTTCCAGCAGTGTGTGGATTACAGGTTTCTGGAAGCAGAACTGTAATTGCCAAATAGCCCCAGACAGACAATTCCTCTGAATTTGCACAACTCCTTTTAAATCCATTTGTATTTTGGCCTTCATGTGTCATGGAGCAACAAGCTCCACACTGTACCTATGGGTCATGGGAAACGTGTGCATTTCAGTGGCCACCTGGTAAGTTTATTGGTGCCTGTAATTCTTCTGCAGCATGGAGAGCAGCCAGAATTCATATCATAATCACCCCTTTCACCCCGCTCACTGCCATTCCAGGGGAAAAAGGAGGTTAACACAAAGGGGAGAGTCCTCTTAAAATGCAGTAGCAAATGCCATGGGTCAGGAGTTCGTTATTTTAAGCTGCTTCTTTCCTAGGGCATTATTTTAACAGTTTGGGCTGCTTTAGAAGGAAGAGATTATATTCTGGCCCAGGCCTGATGATCAAAAAAGAAACTTCTCTACCAGGCAAAGACAAGGTCTGGGCAGAGTGCTTCTGTAAGTTATATCAGTATTATCAGTCCAGACAAATCCCACTGAATAACGGAGAATAGGATGCAGAAAGGAAGGAAGGCACCAGGGCACACGCATTCCTGCAAATGCTGCTAGCTAATAAATCCTACTCCAGGGGAAAGAACTGACAAACTCAGTCTGTCTGGTTTGTGCACAGCTAAATTAAAGCTGATATATGGCAGATTAGTAACAAGAACTGTAATAGGAAAATGCTGTCAGGATAAAAGGGAAGATACAGGGATTTGTTAGCAAAAACCCACTTTCTCCGTCCATCCCACCCTGCAGATAGCTATCCATCAGAGCTACAACCACCTCGGAGCAGAAGCAACTACCTACTGAGTCCACCACCATGCCTGTCAAGCCAGCTGTCTGGTTGTTTCGGGAGGGGATGCAAGACACTGAGGTTTCTGATGCAAGACACTGAGGTTTCTTCTAACTACCCCAAGACATCAGAAAAGGATCATTACTTGCAGCCCGTGGGGTGGCACTCTCCAGAGCTTGCCTCTGTCCTGGATCTGGGGCAGCCTGACAGCAGCATTGAGCATCATTGTCATCCAAAGCATGGCCTGACAGCTCCATGGTTTCCTACACAGTGGCTGGGACCTTATGTTTTGTGGAAGACAGCATCTACACATGTTTCTGAGGAACCATCTGATGGGTCTCATTGGGAGTTTGGGTGCAGGCTCCCAAGGGTGGTCTCTACTCCAAACTAAATAGAAATCTGTGGGCAATTATCTGCACCCTAATAGGAAATTTATAGCACTTTTTTTTTTTTTCCCTTCTTTGTTGAAGCAGAGTCATAGATTTCAGGTTCATTTCTCAGGGTCCATTTCCCTGGCTCCTGACCAAGTCTTAACTGCGCTGTAGCACTTTCCTCGAACAGCTCAGGTCAAACAAAGAGAATCAATTCCAGAAGCAACTCTAGACTCAATGCAACTCTCAAATTAGAAATAAGCTGTCCTCTGCACAAAGATAACCAAAGAGCAAGGAGGGTGCTGAGATGTTCCTCTGCCCGTCATACCCTGGCTAGCATGAACAGCAAAATTCACATCTGAGAGCACACCAAACCTTAATGAAGATTTCAGATCCCTGCCTTCAGCCTGCCTATGGCAGGGCCAGGCAGGGGCTCCCAGGATGCTACTGCTCTTTCTTGTAGCACCACTGAGGTCTGCACCATAGTCTGTCATGAAAGGCAGGGTGAAGAGACAGCAATGTTGCATAGAGATTTCATTTCCATTAAGCCTATAGCATCGTGGGTTATTAGAAGCAATTTTTCCATCCAGAAGATTTTAGGCCCAAGGCAAGCACTTCAAGAAGAGGAAAAAGAAGAACAACCCTTCACAGATTTTGTTTTCCAGCCTTTCCTTGCAAGTGTCCTCTAAGTCCCAATGCACAATGGACTCCATATGTACTAGTGTTGCACACAAATCTTAACTAACAACTTGGTACTGCCTAGGGATTGATAGAGAAAAGAAAGAAAAAATGATCTGCTACCCAAACCCATGATGGCTCCTCCTCTGCCTCTAGGAAAGAATATTGTATGCTGTACAATCATGTTGCACAATGTTTGTGTTGCCAGAAAATTTGCTTAATGAAGAAAATCAATTTATTCAAGCTACCTTGTAGTGTAAAAACCTCTTTTCCATGAAGCTGGTTGGGCAGTACTATAACCTCTGCTAGGCAGTGCTGTAACCTCCTACAAATACAGTTGTAACGTCTGTTCCCACCTACTACCCTGAAAGATGAGTAAAATTGGCTAAGTTTTGTATTTTCATGTTCGCATTCACTCCAGATAAGCAATGTGTTTCAAGGACAAGGAGAACTCCTGATGTTACCACATATGGATCAAACCTTTCCCAGACACTCTATTAAAGCCTATGAGCCTGAATTCCTGCTCATTGGGTAGGCAGAATATGCCTTTTCATCTAACTTGTGGTTTTTTGCTCTGTTCTATTTTCTATCTCTGTTAAAACTAAACCAAACCCAGCCTACGGAGTGTGCTGCAACTGGTTACTGAGAGACCTGACACTCCCTTTTAACCACCTTAATTAATTTATTACAAAGGAACTTACTTTGACCTTCATTTCCTTCCTGCTTGCCTCTGCTTATAGCTTTGCACTGAAATTAAGTGAACATACCAATAGAGTAGCCAACTGCATCATCACATCAGTTTGTGTTACTATCACGTATTCAATGACAGAGCAGCTCCATCCCTAACCTCACAAGGTTTTCTTGCAGCATCATTTTCTCACTCAGCTGTTCACTTCACCCACAGACACACGTGCCGTTTTTGAGGGCTGCCTCCCATCAATTACATCCTTGGCTTTGTGTTCCTCTCCCCTGATGAGCTCTTGCACGTATTACAATCTTTAGTGCTGGCATCAAGCAGTCTTCTATTGTTTAGAGGTACTTGTTGCCTCCTCTGGAGCTTCATGATGTATGAGTGTTGGGATTTCCCTCCTACTCCTCTTGCTAAGAGTGAATCTGTCTCCAAAAGTTCTTCTTTCCTTCAAGATGCTCCATGTCATAAGAGAGAGATAAGGGGGATAAAACATTGGGTGGAGAAGCACAGAGTTCTTTCTGGTAATTTTTTTTTTTTTTTTGAGTACTGCACTCAAAGGGTCCCTGAGATCAATTGTGCTTACTAAGGACACTGTGTCTAACACCTTAGCACTCTTCAGTGCTTAATATTCCTAGTGTTTAACTCCGGAAAAAACTCATATTTAGCTCACAAGATCAATGCAGTACCAGCCTCTCCTCTTGCCTATTGCTTTACCAGCCTCTCTTGCCTCTCTTCTGTCAGTGTTTGCACCTCACATTCTTTTTCCAGACCACTGCAGCTGCATAGCCCTGCTGCCTTGCTCAACTTCATTGGCCACGCTATACGTACTGTTAGATTGTGCTGTTGTCTCTTCCCTTCACATTATGTCACCCATACAGTTTAGGGAGGTGTTTGGGTACTCCTGTACTCCTTTCTCACCTCTATAATATAATACTTCTGTCTCCATGGTTTATAGCCACCAATTAGACAATCCCATCACTTTAAATCACATCACCACGCTCCAGTGCCACCTACAATAACAAAGTCCCTATTTCTCCTACACTGTGTGTGTTCATCAAACTTGCAGCTTGGGAGAGAAACCGAAAGGCCAGAGAGATTTCTGACTATTTCTATAAGGCTGTATGAGAATTTTTTCAGTGACTGTGTATCTGCAGCTCTCAGCTGTGCCGAAAGCCATAATCACCAGGCATGCATTTACAAAGAAGATATCAGCCCTTTCACTCAGTGCCCTGGAACTTATCTCTCATCTTGAATGCCACTGCTCAGCTCAGACTTGGTTTCCATCCCATTCACTAATACAGATATACCTCTGTGTCCATCACACCCCTCAGAGACTTTTCCTTTCCCACCCAGTCAGCTCTGCAAATACCTACCAGCAGGCTCATGGCTCATGGTTTTCACATCATTGCACAAAGCCACCTTTCTCTTCTCTAGCAGCTGCCTGCTTGTTACCTTTGGTTAGGCAGAACCAGTCCCACTCTGGATAAAATACCCAGGTTTACAGATTTTATACCATCACCCAGATGGCTGTGTCTCTGACAACTCCTCTCTAACTAAGGGAAAACGTAATGGAAAAGTACATAGGAGACTTGAACTCCAACAGCTTAAGAGTGTGCCCCATTAACCTTACCAGTGCCATTAGGTGCCATAATGATTGTTTTACCCCTTAAGACACTTCTAAGGACCTGGGAAAACTCTTAAGGGACCATCCACCCCTGGATTCTGTGGCTGAGCTCATAAAAGGCATTTTGGCCACATTTTATTAAAGTGAGATCAGTGTATCACCCCCTTTGCATTTTTTAACATGCTGGTGACTATGCAGCTTTTGTTTCCAGATATGATGCTTAGAGGGAAACCTAGTATTCATGCATGCACCTGTTGAGACACCAGGAGGACCCTGAAGCAGGAGATGCGAGCAACCTGATCTCTTACATCAACCATCCCAGCTGAACAGAAAGCACAACACACCCAGCCAGGAGCGGGGCCACTTAAACCCATTAGAGTGGTCTTGGCTGTGACTAAGCAGCACAATGAGATTAGGCAGGAGGAGCCGGGGGGATGGGGAGGACCCTGCAGCCCTGGGCTTACAGTCACAAGTCTTTAAACTCTACACATAACAAGAGCAAAATGTGGATGGGAGGGAGGGAATGCTTTGAGTCCAGGGGTCAAGATAATTTTCATTTTTATGCAGGACTCCTGTTTACTTTGCTGCAGCCCAGACCGTGGTCATATACTGTCAGTGAAAGGCTCCTCCAAGAGAGGAGAGGGCAGCATCTGAGTCCCTTCAGCAGAGGCACCTACCCTGAGGCGGAGAGGAGAGTGTGGCTGCCACTGAGATTTGCCTCCTCTTTGAAAGGGGCACAAAGGGGTTCTGAGTCTCCTGGATGTAAATCCTGGCAGAGGTCAGTGCCAGCATCTTTTCAATATCCCCTAAGAAGGTCAAGGCGATAAAAGCTCACCCCCTCAGTACTCAACAATCAGCGATTAGCAACCACTTGAGCAGCAGCAATAGGTTCTCCTCCTCTCCCCCAGTTTTATTACCCAGCAAGTGTGTGAGTGGGTTCAAAGGAACAGATGTCTTCATTGTGCCTTCCCCCTCCTTCTGCTCACAGGAAGAGGTGGAGCAGAGAGAAATTAATTTCCTCTAAATTATGTTCTTAGCCTACTGTATCCTCTCCACTATTCAATGGTCATAGAGCTGAGGAGGGAACTGCAAACTTCTGACACTGCAGCAACTTTATTCAGAGTGCAAGTGACTAACACTTTCACACTTTGCATACACAAAACAGGCTCTGTAACCGATTAGCACCCATGCTTCTATTTAAAATCTTTGTGGTAAAAGTAAATGAAACTTGATAAATACATTATTTCATCTTTGAACCCACCTGGGCTGGGTTTGTGTTTACTGGGTGGGTTTTAGCTTAAAAAGGCACACCTCAGTGTGCAATGTGCATCGTTTTACTGCTTAGCACCAAAGCAGTTCTGAGTGAAATTCCAGGGACCACAAAGTTACTCTATCATTAAAGAGAATTTGGTAGCAACACAAAAGCACTATTAACCCAGCCCGTACTACAAGCTCTTCTGTCAGCATTGCCAAAAAGTCCAAGAGAAGCAATTCGTAATTACCAAAGTGTTGCCATTGAAAGCCTGTAGTATGACCCCAGTCTATTTGTCACTTGGTGCTGCCTTTTGCTCAGACACAGGCAAAGGTAAGAAGACGACTTCCTGGCATAAACTGCAAACATCTTGGCAAGATTTTGCTGACAGAGGTTGCCCTTACTAACCTGAAAGGGCATCAAGTCTCCTGCTTTGAAAGGACCAGCCACTGCACTTTGAGCTGCACAAAAATCTTCAGTGGCTGGCTAGAGAACAGAAGACACATCAAACACAAAAGAAACCAGAGAGGCACAGTGGGGACCCAACTGCCTTATTTAATAATTACACAGGAAGAGGCAAGCCAGACCATGCAAGCATTGCCCCCTCCCTGGGCAGCTGGAGTCCACAGGCACAGAGCACCCACCGTTTAAAGGGCCACCATCTCCTGTGGAACACTAAGGCTACATCCAACAGTATGCAGTAGGCCAAGCATGCCACACTCTACCTTTCCCAAATTACCAGGAGAAGTGCCAGGGGCATTGAGTAGAGACTGCTCTTTCGGTTGCTTTGCACAGGAGATCTGGCTTATAGACCTCAGTCCAGAGCCAAGCAACAACAGGGAGGTATCCTGATTTTTAACAGAAGGCAGGTAGGGCTGCTGAACTGTAAAGAGAGCTCCCAGAGGAGAGGTAGTGAGGGGAACTGTTGTGCCAAAGAGCAATGAGTTTCCCATGGGAACAGAATGAACAGGGGTTGCATTTCTCATCTCCAACCCCTGCTTACTCAGCAGGCACAGAAACAAACCACAGCTCTTCCTTAGTTCTCTTCAGGAAGGCAGAATATAGTATAAACTTCAGCAGAAGACTCTGACAGAGACTAACTTTTTCGGGGAACAGGGAAGGGAGACAATCCCCCCCCTCCCGCCCCCGGAAGACATTTCTTCCCTTTGCTGTATCCATGAATGAGGCTACTAGCACTCCGTGCTCTGGCTGCTAGAGGCAGCCGGTACCCTGCAATCATTCCACATAAATGTAATTTCTGACAGTCATAGACGCAACACTAGAGTCCACATTCTCCGGAGCCAAGACTTGCTGCTCTGTGTTCACCATAAATGCCCTCTGTGCAGTAAAAAAATATGGGTCTGGTTCAGCTGTTCATCAATCAAGATTAATACTTCCCTATTATGGGTTACAAACCCGCCAGTTTCTGCTCTTCGGGCTGGATTCCCCAGGCACCACCAGCAGCACACTTCACTTGGACTTCACCTGTGTATAAAAGTTTAACCTGATTTAGGGTTAAAGCACTCTGATTTACAACATCAGCAGTAAAGTCCAAAGAGCCAAGCTGTTAGGACATACTGAACTGGATCAAGCACTTCTGCTCATTTTTTGCTCTTCTCAGTATACATATAAACAACTTTTAAACAAACAAATGTGTGTTCACAGTGCTAGTGTCTCAGGCAGCTGCCCAATCCCATCTCTGGCCTGAATCCGTTTATACATCTAACCTCAAAAAGGCTTATTGCAGTGGGTTTCTGGGAGACTGCCAAGTGTGACTACAAAGGGAAAAATAGGTGAGCTAGTCACATTCCTATTTATGAAAACAGAATTTCCTCCATCTCAGCAGAAGGTAGAAGGAAATACATTTGGCCTAGAAGACCCCAGAGATCTCTATGCTTATGGCATTTGATAAGAAAGGAACACTTGGAGCGGGAGAAGCAGTGTGTAACTTGGGCACAGGCTGCGTGGAAGCACCTTCACATATTAACCAAAACTATTGCAATCACATTTCTCTATTTCTTCCATGCTCTTGCCCTGGTAGCACCCAGTTCTGGCCACACATCTACAGTGCCTCCCTGGCCTGATGGCACAACACCTCTGAGTGTACCCCTCACCCCATCACTTTGTTAGACCTTTGCTAAATGGAAGGGAACTGTACCTCTTATAGCTGCAGTCACAGACACGGGCGACAGAGCCAGCCCAGCATTCCTTGCCATGTTATTCCTTTTCTTAACCCAGCAGCCAGCTGAGAGTTCTGGAAGACATTCTGGCACCAGTCTTAGCTGAATCGTCTACCAATATAAGCCACATCTGTTCCACACACACGATCTGGAAAGCATCTTTTCTTTAGCAATTTCACATGAGGAGAAGGTAAAATTGATAACAGCTTGGCTTGTAGCCTTGAGCACGCAGCAGACCAAGGGAATCAGCTTTTCCTGTCCAGACTGCAAAAGGGAAATCAATCCAGTTTATTCTCTGTAACTCACTAAACCAGCTCAATTATTGCTAGAGACAGTAAGCAAAGCCCTGCCAAGCTCCTCAACAAAGGAACTTCCAGAAACAAATAAGACAAAGCTTGAAAGATGATCAGCAGGGATTTTTGCTGAGATGCAGAGAGGAGCAATCAAAAAAACAAGCAACTGTGAACAGGATGGCTTTACCAAATGTGTATCAGATGAAACAGAACTGCTGGTTCATTCTCTGCTAAGACCTCACCAGATTGTGAGGGTGCCTCTCTGTCCTCAGCACTAGCAGATACATGAAGATGTCTGTCAGCAGAACATTCTTCCGGGGCAGAAATCCTGGGTACCAAAACCAGGTATCATGTTGCCTCTTTTTTGAAGCCTGACATTTGGAAATCTGGCTTGTACAACCTTGCCTGCGTAATCATAAAGTGCATGCATCTCCTGATGTCCAGAAGAGAAGACTAAGAGATGAAGGAACCCAAGCTCCTTGCAGAGTGTTCAGTACCACTAGGCACAGTACATGATTTCAGATCAGTGGCTGAGCTCTCAGCTCTTCAAACAGCAGATTAAAACTCCTTGCTGCACTGGGACAGAAGGAAAAACAAAGCAAAAAGAGAGATTTAATAGCCTTTCTCACTCACACTACTCCACAATGAAAAGCTGCAAAGAGTTAAGTAGTGACTGACCACAGCTTACAATTTGTCCTCATCAACCTTGGTTACATGCTTTCAATACCCAATGAAGACAAGAGTCAGAAGAAAAATGAAGTGAGAACAGACAGATAAGGGGATTTCACAATGATCCAAGCCAAGCACTGCTGTCTTCTGCTGTCCTTGAGAAGGGAAGTAGATCTTTTCAGAGAGAGGAACAGAAGTACAGAAGTGATATGTCAAGGAATATTTTAGGTTGCAAAGGCCAAATAATAAAATCATAATAGACCTGAATAATAAAAAATTGGTCCTTCCCTTTCTCCTAGGTACTAAAAACAACCAGGCAAACTTGCAAAAAAAGAGTTAAACCTTCCATTTGCTTTTCTTCTCCCTCTTCAACTACCATTTCAGTACCCTAGATCTAGTCTTCCCTTGTGGCAAGCCAGCACAAAGAAGGTTGTTTTTTTTTACTTCTATAGTGCTAAACCAGTGTAGGCAGGAAACAAAATATGCTGTAAACTGCTGTGGACGGTGATCAAAATTACTTCAAGAATGTTCTTAAAAACAAAATGGGGGGGGGCGGAGCAAACACCTCTCTAGGCAATTAAAAGGACATACCACATTTGGTTTCATAATTAAGCCACAAATGAGAATCTATGGTACCATTTTCAAGCTCAGTTCAAGGTGGCAAAGTTTCATATTAAGAAGACTGTGGTGACTGTTCAGGCTCCCTGTTGTGTCTACCTGTCTTCTCAACTTTTCACTGTCATATGCAGAGACTTTGGTTTGTCTCACTGCTTGGAAAAGTGCACTTTACAAACTTACAAACCTGTCAAGAAATGCAGGAACCATCGCTCCACTTACTACAGATCTTCTCTCGGACATATGGGTATAAATCAAGATGCTGGGGACAGGAAAAGCTGAATCAAATATTGAAGAAGCACTGTACATTACACTGATTTAGAACAGGACTAAGTCCAATCCCACCCCCAAAGACTACAGACAAAAGAACTGCATCAGAACAATTGTGAAAGGAGACAAACACTTTTCTGTTACAAATTGAGCTAAACCTTAAACCCTGGAAAACCCTGAACTCCCTCTTTGTTTCCAAATAAATCTCCCTCTTCTAAATGTCTACTGTTGTTGGTTCAAGATTCTGTTTATAATGAGGAGAGTGGGGGGTATAAACTAACTTTATTTTTATTAAAACAGTAAAAATAAAAATAAAGCTCCCACAAAGCCTACCCTGTCTCCAGGAATTAGGAATTTCTGCAAAGCATCCATGACCTGACGAAATCACAGTTTAGAAGGTGGCTACACGGCAGTTGGAGTGCAAAAAACCACCTCCTGCCTACAAAATGGACACAACTGGTGCGTTTTCACCACTGGTTGAGCTGGACAAGTAAATGTGCAACTCTCAGGTCTGTGCAGACAGATGCCTCCAGGGAAGTTGAAGCTCTCCCTGTGTGGCAGGACACGCTTGTGGTGTGACTGTCTGGTGGCTCTGTGAGTTGGAAATGCATTTCAGTTGTTCACAGCACTCCATGACCAAAGCAGACTGCAGCCTGGGTTAGCGCTGTGTGGGTACCTCATTTAGGAGTGCTTCTGGCAATTTGGCAATTTGCAATTAAGGAAAATATCGGTGCTGGGAAAAACAGGACATAAAACCCAAGACTATTTAAATATAAAATAAAATGCAGCAAAGTGCACTCTGTGGCCACAGTATGTCCCTTAGGAATCATGAAACGCTTCCTGACAGATCACTGGTAAGCAGAGATGATTTCTTTCTCCCTTAGACAGCTAACAGGATCCGGCCCTTCCCACCATTTAGAATTCCATACTGTCAGAGACTGCCGACTCCTCTGTACATCGGAAGCAATGGGGGAAGCGAACAAAGCTGCTTTACTTTCCTCTAATCTTTCTCCCTTGTGTGCCTGCACCAGATGGTGCCGAGCTGCAGGTTGGAGGGAGATAATAAACCAAGAGGAAAAAAAAAAAAGATAATATTAGGTTATAAAACCATTGACCTTCAAATATGACGTCAGCTCCTGTTTAATTGATGGGACATGTCCAGACAGACAGAAGCATGCACACTGGGATGTCTGTATTCAGCACCTTGCTTTCTAATATGGGAATAAGCCATACGGCAAGACTGCTAAAATGGTCTGTTCAACCTTTACAGGTGTGAAAATAAGCAGAGAAAAAGTCAGAGTCTCCATTTATCTTGAGACAGGCAGACCCACTTGGGGAAAGCATTCTTAATTAAAGTGTTTTTGCTTAAACCCCTGGACCAGTATGACCAGTCTCTACTGATGATAGCCTGCCTCTCCAACTCAAAGTGAAGTGAAAAAAAGCCTGAGTTAAAGAGCACAGGTCTTCCAGGAGAGGAAAATTATTAAATACAAGATGGCTTTAAGGTTGTGGTTACTGTGATCCAGAGCTTTGCTTCTAGCTGCCATCACTGCAAACACTGCTATGAACAGTGTTTTTAAACACTTTGTAACCCTGCTGTGGCCAAGCACAAGCTCTGGACAACTCCACCACAGCATACTGTAAAATTCTGCAGCCTTTTTTGATATGCTGCTCTCAAACACTTCCCACCAGCAGATTGCTGGATCACTATTTTGTGCCATGTCCAGCTTTGGGATAAAGAAAGAAAACCACACTAAATAGTACTCATGTCGATGGAAAGGAAAGCCCTGTATCTAGGCTGCTGCGGAGAAGATGGAGCAGTATGAAACCATAGGTCTGAGAGGGGAAAGCCCTGGGTGGCTCCCTGCTTCTTCTGCAAACACATGCAACACAAAGCCATCTCCCTCTCCTCAGCAAAGAAGTCATCTCCTGTCCACCTGGGACAGGCGGACTCCCTGCAAGTACCGAAAAGGACTTTAAGACTAATAAGTGGTCTGAGAAACATCAGAATCTGTTTTAGGGCTTTTAGTGTTCTCCAGGCAAAGGTGACAGACAACAGCCTCAGCTAGAAGAGCCCACATCTCATGGCACACTCAAGGAAGCAGCTTGTGTTGTACACTGAGTCACAGGGCTTCACGGCTATGTTTTGCCAGTCTCAGGGGAAATCTATACAGAGGCTCCCAGCAGAAAGGGACAAAGCCACATTGAGTGACAACACTGAACAGTTCAGTATTTATTAGACATGTACAAAAATAAAATAGCTTGCTGTAAGCGGCTCAGTGCCGAAACACTGAACTTCGGTTTTCTTGCTGCTTCAAAGATGCTTCAATCAGGGAGGAACAAAGCCAAGAGCCAAGCCACTTAATCACTGTGTCCCAGCAGAGTATCTGCACCCAGACACCAACACAAACATCTCTCCATCACCTCACAGCCGTACCAGGTCTGCCTGGTTCTGCTCAGAAGAGCCAGACAGATGCCTGGACATTGGCCAGCATACAGGTCCCTCATCAAACTACTGCTTCCTTGTCCTGTGAACAGCCCTGTAACTTCTTGTCCTTATCAGAAACCAAAGGTTGCTGGCAGGGGAAATGCCTTCCTAAGAACTCAGAAATTTTGCACAGACTGTGGAACTGGGACAACAGTGATTTAACATCTACCATTAAAAGCAGTTTAAAATTTAATGGTCAGAGCATAATAAATCCTATCCAGACATTTTCAGCTCACAAGCCAGGCCATCAGCAGGGCAGAAATAGATTTGCTGCAAGGTGACCAGGAACAAATTTAAGTGTGTTTTGTAGAGAACAGAAGCTCTGGATTGTCTCAAACCACAGCTTTGTCCAGCACCTAGATGAGAAGACACAAGGTCGGGAAAGCAGGAGCTCAAGCAGCCAATATTTGCCAGTTAAAATAGATGGGACCAAGAAATAAGGCAGAAGGCAGAACAATGCTGAACTGGAGCAAAACCGGAGTGCAAAACTGGAGCATTATGCTCCTTGGTGCAGAATGGAATAGCAACAACCCTAAAAATAACTTTACATTTTCCGTCAGAATCACACTGGGTTCTCATTTGGGTCCAGGTTTCTTCCTATACTGCATGTAGCATCTCAAATAGCCTGACTCACTGCCTAGTTATCAAGTGTGGCAGTGATCACCTGCACGTGTAGGAACTCTGTGCTAACAGAGTTTGGACAGGACTCCAAGACACACTGTTGGAATCTTTCCGAGATGCTGGTCACATGGTTGTTCTGCCATGCTGAGGACACAAATTGCTTTGCCTTCCTTTGTCAGCAGGCTTTCAAAGTGAATAAGAGGACCTTTTACTATTCACCAGATGCAGAGACAGAGTCTGACTAAGGAGTGTATTTCTTCACCTCTTGCTACAAAACAAACCCATACATTCAAGCTGCCTTGCTGTGAGAGACACACGCAGCTAAGACACACAGGACAGAGCTGTGGACATAACCAAGCAGATGGTGGGACCCGTGTAACTAGCTTAGTTCCCATCTTCCTCCCATGTGGGTCAACAACAAACCTCCCACATCCTCCAACAGGAACAATTCAAGTAGCTGGAGGCTAAGGACGGGTTACTTCAGAATGGAGGAGACATAAAACAGAAAGGTCTATATCAGTCCAGATCCATCCTCCCACAGCCTTTCTCCTCTTACCTCCTGAGATCAATTGACCCTGTAATTTGGGGCAATACACCACTGAATACAGTCTCTTCGATATTCCACTCACTAAAGTTTCAATGCCTTAAAAACAAAGGGATTGGGAGAGGGGATGGTGAAGGGAGAGGAGAGAAGCTGTGCTGTGCCAGAGAAGAGAAGACACCTCCCTCCAGCTCTCTGATGTTGGCTCCTGCTGTTCTAATGGAACCTTATCAAGGAAAATAGTTAAAGAATGCTGTAAACAACCACAGTGAGTCTTGATCGTGGCAATACCAACCCCACTGCAGCTTCTAATGGTTCTTGGTTGAAAAGAGGGTGAGCAGCTTCAACCCCACACCATGCTGAAGTCTGCATTCCTAAAATTCCCCAGCACCAGCAGACATGCTCAGAGAAGGCGGCTTAGTGGCTCAGGGGTTATTAACTGAGAGTTCAGGTTCAGACGTGCCACGGGATGGAGGTCAGGGCATGGATACGGCTCCTTGATTGCCCTGGGCTTTTCTTTAAAAATCTTCACGTGTTCTCAGCATAGCACCCTCAGTGTCCTCTATCCAACCACTATTGCACAAAGTGGTTTTTGCTTGTGTTCCTCTGGTTGTTATGGCCTGAGTAAGTGCCATAAAGCCCCTGGGGCCAGAGTGCAGGACATCCACTCCGCAGCAGCCTCCTGGGAGGTCTCAGGAAAACAGCAGCAAGCAGCTTCCCCCCTGTCCCCCTGATAACCACTGTATCAGCATGAGCGAGGAGAATAGTGTTAATGCAGCAGGAATCAACAAGCCTGCTTGTTTCTTATTCCAAAGCGAAGACAAAGATGGGGTTTGTTCAGCTCGGCAGTACAGCCAGGCCTTGCAAGGCAGGCAGGAAAAAATGTGGATACTTTTGCTTTTGGTTTGGATTGAGTCCCTTGAAACAGGATGGGCATAGGAGTATTTTATAAAGAAAAGTAAAAAGATTGGAAACGTAGAAAAAAAATACCTGTAAGTGCTCTATTCCTGCCCAGTGACACTGCTTCTCTGGAGACAAAGGGGACTGGGAGGAAGGGATAAAACAGGGGGGGAAAGTCCAATGTTTCAAGCTTATTTTATCCTAACTTCAGAACAGGAAGGAATCACTAACCATTGCTGAGTTTTAGAGCAGAAAATAAATGAAAACAAACATTTCATTTGGGGGTATATTTTAGAAAAAGTATGGCACGCTAACCCTAAGACAGCAGAGCTGAGATGTTGCAGGGAAGCCTGCACATAAACCAACAAAATGTAAGAGTGAAAGAAGGTCCCTAAATTACCTGTTCTTCCAGGATAGGAACACATATAGCTATTGGAGAAAATGAACTGTGAAGGTAAAGATCTAATGCTTATTATTTGGAAGAAGCTCTCTGACAAATCAGTTTACTAGTTAAATCACACTATCAGTTTGGGTTTTTTTAATCTATTAATTTGCAGTGTTTAATAGGAACATTTAAGCCTCCAACTCCAAGATGTATTTTGCAGCTACAGTCCTTATAATAAACTGTTAAAATATCCTGCTTCTTCAGCTGACCAACTCCCTTAAAATGTCATGTGGCAGAAGCCAATGTGCTGTTTGATCAGGAAATTAGTTGTCTTGGAGACATCTTCCCATACAACAGCAGCTCAGTCACTCACTTTGAGTGATGCCACCTAGCAATCTGCACATTAACTTCCAACAGAAAATGAGGATATCAAAGCCACTGAAAAAGAAATCATCACCTGAAAGAAACATGCTGTTCTTCTCCTATACACTGTTAGCTGACGGGAAAGCTGTAGCAAGACGAGAGTTTTGATCTCCCAATGCACTGCTACTTCCCTGTGTAATTAGGTCACTAAGAGGCTAATGGTGTTCCTGTTCGTACAACCACTTATATGAAAATTATAATCTATGCTGTTCATTCAGAATCAGGACTGAGTTTCAGGTCAAACTTGCAAGCAACACTTCTAAAAAACAAAGTTACCAAAGGTTAGACAAAGAGGCAATCAAGAAGTGCCACCACCCAGTTATAAATGAACCTCACTGATTAGAAAGAGGGTTATAACTACAAAGCATGTGGGCAGTTCTACAGCACCAGGCATCAGTTTACAAAGAATATAAAATAGTGATTTCCAAGGTAAACCATTAAACCCAGGTTATGTGACCTGATAAAAAAAAAAAAAAGATGCTTCTCTTCTAGTCACCCTAATGGAATGCTAAAATGCTCGCAAATGGAAAGTAGAACCAATCCTGCCCAGCTCAAAGATACAGAGAGATGCATCAAACTCCCTTTCACCACCTCTAAGCACACACACACACAAATGCCAAGGCAGAAAGCAAGTAAAATGCTAGACAAATTAGATTCATGCCAATACATGTATTACTCCATGTTTGGGATTCAGGATTATGAGCAATAGGGCATAATGTCTTTAATCGCCCTCAAAACACATCTTGTACCTGGCAGTGGGCTTTCTGTTGTGCTTTATTCTGCCTGAAAAGACAGATTGGTGCTCTGTCAGCTGCTGGATCTAGTGAAACATGGACCAAAGCATCCTCAATTCTCTTTAGTCCCTGGTTTGATGATCCAGCATAGTCAGAACTGACAGATATTTATTCCCCTCCTGAGCCTAGAGGTCCACTGGAGGTGGTGTTCCCCCAAGGCCTTATGCAAGAACAGAAAGATGCACTTAATGCATCGATATCTTTGCTGACACATTAGCTTCTGAAACCACAAACTGCGGGTCTGTGTATTTCCAGCACAGAACATACAGGCAAGTCTCCTGCATAATTTTCTTACTAGTATCACATATGACTTGAGAGTAGTTCAGTTCCTGAGTAAACGCGGGTACACGCAAAGCCTTCAAACTGTCCCTGTACAGAACACTCCTGCCAACAGCTCCAGTTGAGGGGAAAAAGGAAAGTCTTGTCCCAGCTGTAACGAAAGGTTCCCCTGGGCAGCAAGAAGAGTAGCTTTGCTCACAGAATATTTGCATCTCAACTGAATTAGTTAATGCGTGTTGAACACTCTGAAAACTGTGAAGTGGTTTATAAAAGCTAAGGATTGTTATTTATTATTGTCTTGGTGCACAACAGTGGAAACTAGTGCCATTTACAGACGCAAATTAAGAACAACAGGAGGTCCATCAACATGCTGTGGGTGTGGGGATTTTGTTCATTTGTCTTCCACACTCCTGTTTCCCTCAGACACAAACCTCTTCCACAGGACTCCTACAATCCTCACCAAGCAGGGCTGGCCCCAGCCCAGGGAAGCCTTTAAGAGTGGAATGGTTCTGCTGGGAGAGGATGACACCTTCACCTGAAAACCCAGGTTATTCACTACTCAGCAGCACCCTCCTGCATTCCAAAGTGCTGTCATCACTGCCCTTGAACAGCAAATATTATCCACCAAATTATTTGTTTGGGGCAAAGTAAGACAGAAAATAGAATGAAATAAAACCACATACTCATTTCATAGTAGAGAAAGGGTTAGTTAAAGTTGAGAATTCAGAGTGACAGAAGCTAGCACAATAGAGTGATTCATACACAGAAGCAATTTCTTACAAGACTGGTCTCAGCACAAGAGCAGATTTTAAGACATCAATTTTTTTACCTGCATTGTTAAGAAGCAGCTTAGATGATTCTAAACCTCCTGTCTGCAGCTTGCATGAAGGAGTGAAAAGGATTGTCTGGTTTTCAAAGTAACCTAAGTGTGCCCTATGTTTCCAGAACCAGAATTTATGTTTAAGAAGATCAAAATCACTCTTTTTAAACTTTGATTTTCCAGACCAACTTGTAACTTAACTCTGCAGCCCTGATAATGTGCCAATAGTTTTGCTAAGTGCTTGCCTAGACTACATGAATCCCTCTCCAATTAAAGTAACTGCCCAGACACAGTCATTCTTTGATATTACAAGCCTGTGCTGAAGGTGTTTATTTCCAGTAAAACATTGCTGCCTCAACAGCATGCTTTGCACATTCACAAAATTCATAGGATATTGGGAAAAACTGGGGGTACAGGGTCAAGCTTTTACAGACAACTTAGCACATAAAACAAGCCTCTGACAGATACTTAGTCAAATTGTAATAGCTCCTCAATACTGCACTTAGATGTGCATTACAGCTTGCGTATTGGAAAAGCCTTCAGGTATTTAATTCAGAAGGCACAGCTTGCCCAGAGACATACTGCCCTTGCAGAGACTTGCATGCCTCTTATTTTCCTCAGGTTACTGACTGCTTAGCTCACGGTTGCCCTACTGTCTATGAAATACAGACATTTCAGCAATTCAAGCTCTGAGGGCCTAATACCAAGAGGCCAATATCAATACCTGATCTGCCATTCAGCACACTGTGTGCAACTTTCAAAAGGCAAATTTGAGAGACAGAAGGCAGCAGAGCCCCTGAAGTGTTGTTACAGTGACATTCCCTCCTCTATTTGCGGAGCTGCAAATTGTTTTACAAATACCATTCAACCAAAAGTTTCAAATAAACAGCAATTCACTATCCACTGGAACAGAAGCAAGCCCTGCTGGTTGTACCACAAGGAATAACCACTGGGGAGCAGCTGTACAGCTATCCCTGTGTACAGATCTGCATCCATACCCAGGCTTCAGAATCATACACATAGCAAAGAGCAGTAGGTTTCGGCACGGCTGAACCAATATAACCACATTGCTCTTAATGCTGGCAAGGAAGAAGCATATTTAGAAGATTAGGCTGTTTCCCCCCTCCTTCCAGGACAAGCCTTGTTTCATTTGAATGCAGTCAGCGAGCTCCTTTGTTTGCACTCAACTCCAGATTCCTTAGAGCACCAGGCAATGCTGTACACTCACATTCAAGAGTGGCAATGTACAAAAAAAATGTACATGAATCGGTCACAAAGTACCTACAAGAGCTTGTGAGCTCCTGTGAAATGCCCTCTAGAACAGGTTCCTGTACACTAAGCTAGGGACAGAGATTAGAGTTATCAGCTTTGACACTCAGCAGGAATGTGTCACAAAGGATTAAATCATTATATCATGAAGTGTCAGCAAATGCAGCTTTCCTGCTGTTCTACCACTAAGTTATACATTAATTAGTGAGGTACAAAACAAACATGAAATATCTCTAAGCACCTGCCTGTGGATCAGGCCCAGCCAGAGCTATTATCAGAGGATCCATTTCCAAAAGGAGTGACCGAAAGCATCACCAGCGAAGAGTAGACGTACTGGAGGGAAAAGCACAGAAGTTAATTGCAGGGTTTCTTTTAGCATTTTTGATAGCTGTTTAATACAACTTCTTCCTCACAACCTCAGGACCTGACTTTCTAAACAGGGACACATATGCCCCATTGAATAAAACCATCCTTCCTTGAGAGAGGTATGAAGCAGTGTCAAAAGATCCTACAACATGAATAGGAGACTTGAGATAAGACATTTTAGAACAGAAAAAAGCATGGCCTAATAAACTATGCAGTAAAGCAGGAACCAACTTGGTTATTTCTAGATGCAATTGCAAGTGTTCTCGAGCTGCTCAGCAGTTCTGGACCAAATCTTCTATGAACTCTCATTTTGACAGTGGGTAAAAGAAATTTCACATGGTCTGACTGCAGACCATTGGTACAGAAGATCCAAGCAGACCAACAATATCCCACACAGAAACCTTTATTTTCATCTAAATTGTGTCATTAGAAAGGTGTCATTGGACAGAAGAAAAAAAGATCTGCTACCCCAGGAGGATTTCTAGCTTTGGCATTGTCTTATATTTTTCCCTCACTTTCTGTCCCAAACTGCTGCCTTTTTCTGCTTGGCATTGCCTGACTGCCAAATTACAGCAGCATGCAGGCTGTCACCAGGATGGATTCTTTAAACTGATTTGTCCTAGTTTTGCTTTGGGATCCCTTCAGTACAAGGCAAGATTACTTGCTGGAAATGCCTATATGGGCCAGGTTGCAATATGTCTCTCAGAGGCTGAGCTGTACTTGATCTCACCACCACCTAATGACAGAACAACTCATTGCCTTCACTATTGAAATCTTTTTGAGGCTAGACTCTCAAAAACAGACTTTCTTCTCCAGCTTTAGTTTCAGAGGGTTGCATGGTTAAACCATCTTATCATGAAGAACAATGACACCAGGATGTTCCGCTGTTCTGGTACCGCTCCACTTTTTGCATATTACTGAGGCACAGGAGATGAGGAAGGTTTCTAGTAGTACTGAGGTCCCACTACATAATGATTATATTCAGAAACTTGCACAGGTCTGTCTAAAATTGGGGGCAGAATGGAACACAGGTCTAGGGTGTTCTGACTCAGTGTTTTACCTACAGAGCAATTTTCTTAGGGTGAAATGGATGTCACCCACCTCCTGTGCTACAAACTGAAGCCACCCAGTGCTGTGCCAACTTCTGCCCACAGCCCTAAACATGAGTGGGTGGAAATAGCTACCAGTGCTGTTTCAAAGACACAGATATGATAAGCCTTAAAGTAATTAATCACCCCCACTCAGTGCTATACAAACTGTACTTGCGACATCTGCACGTTCATAAAAAAATGCATTAACAATCATCTCATTAAATGCTTTAAATTAGATTAAATTCATATTGTCTGACAGGTGAAATATTATGTGTTAACAGGACTGTAGTAAATTCCTTAGCATCAAGTGCTTATTAAAAGCTCAAATGTCAAATATGTTTGGGAGAAGGGAATCCATCTTCCTGAAACTGAATGCTGCAGCACATGTTGATTCCCTTACAACCAAAAAGTCAGTGAAATGGTGCTTTCAAAGAACTGCAGGAAGTCTATCTAATGCAGAAGCACACGATTCAGGGATCTGTCAGGTTGGCTGAAGTACTAAGGCACAGATTAATCCACTCAATCCAGGACAATTGCTATTTGCAGTAAAAGGGAATGCAACAGAATGCTAGAAGTGAAAGTAAATGGCGGAGTTCTCTTTAATAAAGAGAGCAAAATCCATAGCAGCATCTGTCAATTGGAACATCAGCTGCTGCTGAAGGATTTATTTTGAATGTCTCATAAACTGTCTTCCACTTGCATTAGCAAAAAAATGAAGCCAACCTTCATGTTTTTGTTAGTACGACCATTTTGTGCTAACATAACTCATAAACCTTCACTGGATATAAAATCCATAGTTAGGATAGGAAACCTATCAAGTATGGTTGCAAGTTCCAATAAAGCTACAGTTCAGTCTCCTGAGCTCAGATCTTACTACTAGTGATCAGAACAAGACTTGGGCAAATAACTTGAGATATCCACCTAAAGGTCATTTTTCAGCACTCTCACTCTTGCAGCCATGCAGGCACACTCCTCTTTTCTCAATAAGGAAGGTTCTGTGAATACAACATCCAAAGCTGCCTTCTGCTTTAGCTCCCATGATAGGTACCCTGCTTTTCCAAGGAAAAAAGCAGGGCAGATGCCCTTCTTTGCTTCCCCCGAACTCCATCTACTCTACTGCTCCTTTCATACCCTAAAGACAGGTAAATTAAAGAAAGTCTAAATGTAATATAGTATGTTGTACGGATGAATGGATTGTTAGTCTCAGGGAACTTTACTTCCTTGGATATAAAAGGATAGCAGGGAAAGCTAATATGGTTCTTTTAGGATATGTAATTAAACCCATCCCAGCTGTAAATTGCTGAAGAAAAACCTGGCTTAGGGAGTATGTTACTCTGTGTAATGTATTCAATGCTGTAACTTCTCTTTTCATAGGAAATGAGCTACAGTTCTTGCTCCTCAAGTTAGTTTCATGCACTAGCATCGTCATAGCTAATGGCCTCAATGGCTGCTCGTTTTTCTTAGACTCAACAAGAAGTCAGAGGTCTACTGCAGAGCCTCTACCTGCAGCTGCCTCCATGGGGTCTCACACAGACATGCTTGCAGGTGCAGTTGTCATCTCAATCATTGTTTGCAATGTCACGCTAAAGGAGCCCTAGCAAGTGAAGCCCCCTTCACTGCAGGTGAGAGCTAATGTCTTGACCTTAACCACATTTCTTCCTAGCACTCTGATTTTGCAGAGTACAAACCACTAGAGTCTGATCTGGACAGAGAAAGGAGCACAGGGAAGGGTTTCAGAGATGTGTGTGGGAAAACCACTTTCGCAGTAAAAGGACTGGGACGGTCCAAGAAAAGATACATGCAAAAGTTTTAACTGTACAGGAGATGGTTAAAGCCTGTAGGAACTTGGCATCTGTCAAATAAACCTTAAGAAAGACACTCCCTACTAACCAAAAAGACTTGCACAGCTTGGAGGTTCCATTTGAGAAGCCCAGGCAGGACTATGACATCTTGAGCCTCCTGTAGATTGTACTCTGCTCTGGGGCTCCAAGTACACATCTATCTTATAAATTACCAAACCTCTAATAAAACATGTCCTCCAGTCTTCCTGAGCAATGTTGTATTTGTCTTTAATTTAGCTTCACCTGGAAAAATAGCCAGCTGCCTACAAGAAAGTTGAACAACTGGTTTCTGACTAGAATTGCCCCAAATGTTTGAGCATTCATGCAAAGTCATGTGGAAGAAAAAAAGAAAAGTCAGAAACCCAACAACTCACGTATCCTGGTTACCATCCTCCACTATAATTATAAAATTGCCCTTAAAACATAATTGCATAATTGGGCTTGGCAAGTATTCACCCAAATCTTTTACAAATATTTCCACAGACTGAAGGAACAGGCGGTGGGCAGTCTGACAAGCCTGCCACCAGAATTTGTGCCCTTAGGACATGTTCCGAGCTATTACACTAAATGCTTTGCATCACAGCCTAATGTTTCAAAACAGTAGTTTAGCAAGTTAAGTACCAGCATCTTAGAACAAATTGAGATAAAGATTCTCAAGCTATTTTGTGTGCTCCATGCACACATCCATGGAGCAGCAATCCCTTTGAACAAGGAGACAGAGGAAGCTACCAATCCTTTTAAACTAGTTACAGGGAAAGAATCCCCAGTGACATGAAATTGGTTGACTTCTAGTAGGTATAATCAATTAGAAGCTACCAGTGCCTTGCTGGGTTACTTTACCAGCACAGAACTCTGTCCCTTAAGAAAAGAGCAACACAAAACCCCCACAACCTCAAACACAAATATAGCAACATGCAGCATGCAGGAAGAAGAGACCCAACAGAAGCCAGAAATGAAATCTGCAATACAGTAAGGTTGTTTTTAACAGCTGTGCATTATGCATTCAGCAGCACAGGGAATGCCAGCAGGGAGCTTTTATTAACATAGGCCTCAGAGTACAGTGCGCTCCTATCATGATTGGCCTCTCTTGAGAAAAGGCACACACACACAAAAGACTTAACCCTAGAGAGATCATGCCAATCCTGTTGCTATTTCATCAGCTCACCACCACAACAGATACCAGAGAACCTCCGTGCTGTATCACAGACAAACAGGTAACACTTCCAACAATGCCTGAAATCTAACATACAACAGAAGGTTTCATCAGCAAGTTATGCCAGGCAGGGAAAGGGAGAGAAAATACAGCACAAACCCACACAACAGATTTGCTGTTCTGCTATACTGACCTCAGGTACAGGGGAGAACCATGAACTGCTCCTCTTGTAGAAGATGACAATAAAAAGCAAGCTGTTGTTAGGACAGCTGTGCTCTCAGCTCAGCAATCTGCACCTCCACTGCACATGTTTTAGTGGCCCGTTAATCCAAGAAGCAGCTGGAAGCCTTGCTACAGATGCAGGGGCCCAGCAGGGTAACTCACTCTGTTTGGTGAGCTGGTATTGGCAGCACAAATCTTCAGCCGATGCCACCTCTACCTCCACTATGGGGCTTGTCTCTATCACAGACACTTGCTAGCGCTCCCAGCTCAGCACTGGGCAGACACCAGAGAAAAGGGAAATGCTCTCAGAACGTGCTCACCACCTCTCCTGTATCAGGTGCTGATACAAGCTCTCTAGAGGTCTTGTCATCAGCTCTAAGTTGGAGCTGGCTGCAAATCAGTGTGGCCTGTGCTGGTGAGCAGCTCCCACAGTAGTGCGGTGCAACCACTGAAGTGACAGAAAGATACACTACAGGCCCAGAAAAAAAAGCCTACTTTAGCACCAATTTAAACCAGCCCTTCCCCTGATTTGAGGAGGGGAGAGGGCAATGACAGGAAAGAAAATGGCATGAAATGCCCTGAGCATCCCCCTTCTGAGTCAACAGAGAAGAAGGAGCCTTATGATAGGAAAGGGAAACAAAACATCAACCTGAAGAGCTTGAAAACTGCTCTAGATGATGGAATGCCAATGTGTTCCTGGAGTGGAGGAAACAGCTCTGTATAGTCCGTATTCCTTTCTCCTTGCTCTTTTCTCATCCCTTGTTAAGAAGTAAAACACGGTCAGTATCCCTAATAACACGAGCCTGGTTGAGGCAGCAATAGCACTAGAAATTTCAAGGGGCTGTTTAATATGGAATGTTCTCATTCCCAAGAGCATAATATATGGCTTTTTTAAGCCTAGCACATCTGTGCATTACAACACTGTTAAACTCAGGTGATGGAAAGAAAAAGACCAGTAGTGTTTATTAAAGAAGTTTCCTGAAAGCACTTGTACTGCAGGAACAATACTGTCTAGGTCAGGTACCTCTAAAAGGTTTTTAGTACGAGTGCTCTGCACCTCTCATCACAACATTGGCAAGTGCTTTAAAAATCAAAATATCATTGACTGTAATATCACCTCTTGATAAAAATACTACTTTATCACTTGTAAAGCACAAAATAATCCCAAACCTAGTCACAGGGAGAGTAAGTAATTAGCTCCTTTCATGACTGGCAGTCAGAGACTTGGTCTCTCAGTCACTCCCAGCCACCTGCTGTTCAGAACACAAGACTGTCAAGACTGTCTTTTCTCCACTTGTCTCCACGATTAATACAGCATTGAGGCTCAGTCATACCTGTATCAGAGACAAGTAATGATCAGGCACTGCCCAGTGCGAGGAAAGGCACCAAAAGACACCTGTTGTCTCAGTGCAGGGTCTTAGCAAGATCCTATGGTCTTGGTGACTATGAATGGGATGCCCAGGAATTGCCCACATTTAGAAAATACTCACTTGCCCCACCAGGTAGGTAGGCCATTTGCAGTCCTAGTCTAATGCCTGGGGCACAAGATTTTGGACAAAGGCATGACATCCAGTACCTTTCTCTAATTTTATCATAGCTCAACTCTTGAAATTGCCCAGAGTTCTGTCACTAATAGCCAGGGCACAACAACACAGACTAAAAGGAGTTAATACAAATAGAAAGAAAAGGTCTGACCTAGAGGGCAAGCCACGCAGAGTACAAACATCTGAGAATCCACACAAAGTCTCCTCGTCTATCATTCATCCACCAATTACGCACCAATGTAATTAAATCAGGAAAGCTACGTTTAATTTTCCTATCATCACCCGATGAGATAAGGGCAGTACGTATGGGAGGGATCAGGCACAGGGGAAAGAGCTATTTATTAATAAAGTCAAATCCTTTTAGATTTCAGAGCCTCTGTGGCCGAGAAGGATCTGATACACACACACAGAGCTTCTGGGTCTAATGAAGACAAATGAGACACCTTGTCTCCATTTCTGTCCTGGGCTTGGTCCTCAAGTCTCTTCTTTTATTTAGAAACAAGTCTCATTGAGAATTGCCAGGCGTAACTTAAACAGAAATATAGCTTTTGTTTAAAGCCTAGTTTTAGTTTATATATTTAAAACTGAAGAACACTCATATCCTAGCCACTGTATTAATGAAGATGGCCACATTAATTTACTTTCTTTAACAGCCTAAGGCTCCCTGTTTTAATGAACAGTAAGGCATTAGGGTGCATTTCCAGAAATGCAAGGCACACTCCAGCCCGTTCTGCTTTCTTCTTTTGCCTTCTCTTGCATGAGGCAGGAAGAAAGGCTGTGGTCCCTGTCCCCTGCAAAGACCAGTAATGCTTAGACAGGATCATATAAAGCTTTCTCTACTTGCTAGCCACACACCCAGAACTGCTGCTCTGGCTGTTTTCTCTCCACTCTTCTTTGCTTCATCCCATCCAGCCCTGCTTCCTCAGCCAGTTATTTAAAGCCCTGATTGAAAAATGTGTCCCATCATAATAGTGGATGACTTCCACAGGATCATGTTTTTAATAACAAAAACCCTACAGGCTTTGATGCAGCCATGGCTTCACCACATCATTTGTTTTTTTTAAACAGGAAGGGAAAAATATTTATAACAGCAACTATAAATATGCACGCTACTGACTTTTCAACTTGTTGTCCTTGTTCTCAAGCTAAATTTAGTCTGTTATATCCTGTCCAGCCCTTGGTAAAAAAGCAATACACACTCAAAATTGTGCAAATCCCACAGCAGGCAGTTATGCTTATCCAGGTACCTTACAAGACAACCAGACAGACAGGCAGATTCTCATTTAGTGAGTGTTAGTATGTTACAGCTACAGAGGAAGTGATTATTATAGTGATTGCCCCGATACAGAAAATAATTGCAGTAGGATAGCTCTATGCTTCTGCCTGAGAAAAGTGATGCACGTTATTCACAAGACCATACACTGGGTTTGTGCCAAATATGCTTTGAGGGTGCATGTGCACCTCTGAGCTACAAAGAACCATTTGCTGGTCACACCTGCTGTTTACCCATGTCCTTATTTTACATGCAAAAACGTTTGAGATATTGATTCAAACCAGAGTGACTTATTTCAAGTTCCAACCTGCACGTGAAATAGCACGTGAAATAGCACCCTGCCTCCTCCTGAAGGTTTTCATTTGTGTGAGTGTTTTCTTAGTCAAAACAAGATAAATATTTATCAGGAACTGACTACCTAGAGAATCACAGTTGTTAGTCATTCCACGGGTAATCTTAAGAAGCCTTAGTCATGCCAGAGCCCAGGTGATTTCAGCAAGGACCAACACGTTTCACCCTGGTTTGAGGATCCCTGCCCACGATTCAAAGCTTCAGGCAGATGAGGACTCCCCGGCCACAATCTGGCTTGCTCCACTCGCAAGTTTTCCAACCTAAGCAAAGAAACGCCGTTCAGAGGATGCTCCTGTACAAGCATCAGCCCGTCTAAAAATCAAAATAAGCGGACCACAAAAAAAATCTGGTTTTCCCTACAGCCTTGGTAGTTGTGGGAGAAAAACAAGAAAGGGTCGGGCTCTCCTCGCCTCCAGCCGTACTGGCTCGGCGTGTTTCTCGGGCACCGGCCAGCCCTGCGACCCATCCTTTCCTCTGGGCTTGTAAATACAGCGCTGCTCAAGACTAGGTGGGTAGGACAGGAAAGAATAGTTTCCTGGGGGTGAGACCCGCCCTACGGCCGGGGACCCCCAGCTCGGCGCAGGGAAAGGGTCCGCCGGTGCCGCACCGTCGGGGAGCCTTGCCCCGGGGTCCCCGGGCCGGCATCGCCGCTGCCCCCGCCCCGCACGGTCCCTGCCCTACCCAGCATGGAGAAGATGAAGTCCTTCGCCGTGTGGATCTCCAGGGCTCGCTGGTCGTCGTACTCCCTCTGGTCGTGCTTGGTGAATTCCTGGATGAGTTTATTC
>VZTM01025194.1:136981-175413 GCA_013400555.1 Jacana jacana
AGAAAAAAAGGAGGGGTTTACTATGTTGCAAAGGGAGAAGGGAAGAGGCGCCGCTACGCAGCGGCAAGCCCGAACGCAAGTCTGCCTGCGCGGACGCGGAGCGGGGCCCGGGAGGCGCGGAGCGGGGCCCGGCGCCGCGATCAACAAGCGGCCNAAGATTGTTTTATATATGTGTGTGTGTGTGTATATATACACATGCATTAATTATTTTATCTTACGTCTTAGAAGCAATGACCTAGGATAAAGTATCCTCACTGCTGCACTAACCAGCCCTTCCAAGAAGCTCCTGGGAGCTATGTAATAGACAAAGGGTAGGAGGGGAAATGGCATCTCAGAAGACTTGCCTGAGGTCGAGCAGCCTGTGGCAAGGAGCCCAGACCTCTGATCTCCAACCATTCCCTCATCAACAAGACTATATGCTTTTCTTCTGTACGTATTTTTAATGCCTTCTAACTTTTCAGCCTGCAGTGGTTTTCTCCCTGATCTTCTGTGCCTTGTCCCATCACTAAATGTATCTAGTGCAGTCCATTATTTACCAGAGAGCATCCGTTGGAAGAACTGTCTCTCTTCCTGCCCAGGGAGCGTACGAATATAGTACAAATATATTGTGTTAGCCTTCTACAGCGTATCTCAGATGCTATGGCAGTGATGCAGACTACTTGGATATGTATTATCCTCTCAAGATTCTTCGCAGGAAACAAAGCTTTCAGCTTTTTTTACGGTCCCAGACTACAGTAAAGTGTGTCTATGAAAATTAGGCGTGAGGCATTCAGAGAAAAACCAGGAAGGTGAACTAGCTCAGTGTGAAGAGGTTACAGGTTGGTTTCCCCGATGCACGGTAAACACAGATGCTAGTGCTTAGACCTGAGCTCGGGGACGTGGCTAGGTTCCTCTGGACCACTAATCTTGATCAGAATTGGGAGTTCAGCGCCTCTTGCAGTGGAACCTTATCTGAAAGAAGACCGAAAATCAAGAGTAGGTTTGGACCTTGTAACAGAAACCACGGCCTATTCAAAGGAGAGCTGATGCCTCTGGCTTTATCCTGTAACTGTTTACACAGCTTTTGAGGGCACTGATATGCTCATTATCTAAGAAATGATGTCCCAAAGGTAAAGGCAGGAGTGTGTGTGTGCATGCACATGCCCTCTGCTGGGTACACAGCCCCTATTGTGTTCAGGTGCCGCTCACTGCCACTGGCACACGGCAGCTTCATTCACTCCCTGAGCCTCGCTGATCAGCTGCATTGTCACAGGAACCTCTGACCGGCATCAAGTCTGACTTTGACCAAACACTTTTCTTCCAGCTCCCTCCCCAGCAAAGCCTACAAATAAAACCAGTTAACTGGTAGCATTAACATCATGCAGATCTGACTCGCAGATCAATCAGCAGCGTTGGGTGTTGGTGGCCTGCCCTGCAGGCCTAGTTCTGCTAACCCAGCTCAGCCCATGCCCTCCCGCGCTGGCCTGCTGCCGCCCCTGCCTGTCTGAGCACTCGGGACCCCCTGCCTCCCGCCTGTCTCAGGGCAGGCTAGCCCTGTCACTTCTTCTCTGCAGTGGTTATTTTTTTGTCTGGGGTGACAATCTCATACAGGCAAACAGCTCCCTCTTGTGATAACACCGCTCCCACAGGACTCTCAGTAGCTTCTGAACCCCAAACCACTTCAAGACCTTCTCTTTTGGCCTGTCCACCACCTCTTAAGTCCCCTGAGTGCCTGCAATAACCATTTCTAGTTGTGGGGATATCCTTGTTCCTCTTTCATGTAGAGCAAACTGCTAGCAGCTATGATATGGGTGTCCCTGGTGCAGCTTGGCAAAGTAGCTGGACGTTCTCATACCAAATATACTTATTATCCCCAACACTCCTGCTACATCTTTTTCAAGCTGATGTCCTCCCCAGGCTTCATGAACTGGGTAGCTTTCTTTCCTAACCATATCTCATTTGCTGCATCATCTTTCAATACCAGGACTTTCAGTAGTTTGGTCATGAGCATTTTGTCTCAGATTGTCTTTCAGTGGGTCTCCAAATGGTCACACTGACTCTCCACCCACAGATTTACATTGTCTTTTTTCACCCTTTTCATTTAAAATGTTTAAATCCCATTCAGTAACAGCTTCATAGCTAGCTTTGATTGCCTGAATTCACTAAACATCTACTGGAATCATAAATTGCTTCAGAAACAGCTAATGCCAAAAGCAATGGAGATTTCAGTTTGATTGCCTTTCTTAATGACACCTCTGCTTGAAGTTATAGTCACCTTCATATTTGCAGAAAGTTTCCAACGTGTTAACTGCTCCATGCTTCATGCTCATCTGGAGTTTGTTTTATTCCTGGTACCATACATTATTCAGAAATTGCTCAGAACCAAAGAATGTGCTTCATTTAGTGTCTGAGCTCAAACCAGTGCTGTTCACCCAAAGCAGCAGTGAGCAAGTAATTTTAATTTTCTTTAAGACTCTCTGTCAGGTACTGCACCCAGTGCCAAGAGAAATTCTCTGTGAAAAGCAGTCGTACTGGCAAAAGAAGGAACCTTTTTTACTACCTTGTCTGGAAACCTTTGAATGGGCTTGGGTGCCTCGGTGACAAGTGGGATCTGCTGCACTGTCATATGCTTGTTAATACCCTTGAAACTGCATCAGTTTGCAATTTTACCTCATCACATCAGTGCAATTTAAGATCTCTGAATAAATACACAGTTAATTCTAGACTTACGTAAATCAAGCACTGGGGATTACTTGAGCAAATAAATGAGAATGAGATTGCAAGTACAGTTGGCCATGAGTTTTTCTACCAAATCTTTTTTTTTTCTTTCTGAAATGAAACTCTCTGTGGAAACATTGCAGCATCTTCAAAGCTTGTCTTGTGACCATTATTTGGAATCTATGGCCTCTGCCATACTGGGCCCAAGGCTTACCTATGAGGACATTCACCTTATCTGGGATAGGGATTGAACACCCTGACTACTGAACTGCCTCTAACCTGCACTGGTCTCTGTGCCCTCTCTCTCACATGCACTCTTCCTTTCTCCCATGTGTTTCCTCTCTCCTTCAAAGTGTCTTCCTCTTTTTCTCCTGCAAAATAGACTTCCTCTTCTTTTGCTGCTGCCGAACATATATCCCTTTTTTTTTTCCTCTCAGTGCCACTTCTAGCATTTAGAAATAGAACAGGGCACAGAGAAATGAAGCAAAAGAGAAGAAATAACTGTTCTCACTTCTGTAGCATGACCTGAGACCTCAAAATGCTTTTCACACTTGAATAGTCTGTCTCAAAAAACTGCTGTATAGCAAGTAAGTATTAATACTACCATCCTAAGACTGGCAAAACAGTTCTGCAGTAGCTGTGAAGAGCAATTACCTCAGGATACACTGACGCGCAGTGCAATTCAGGTTCTGTAGACTGGTAAGGGGAATTAATTGGGACAAGGTCCAGAAATATGATGGAGCCCCAGATACATCATCTTAGGATATTTTACTGCAGCTGGTAATTAGACTATGATACAGAAGGAGCTAGCTTCGTCCCTCATTTCATAGAAATTGTACCCAGATTTTCTGAGGTTAAAAGTAGACTCAAAACATCTTCCTTTTCTGTGCTTAGCACCAAGGCAGCTGTAGCTCAAAGCTTCATGTGGCAAGGGGCTTCACCAGGAACAAAATTACTGACTGAAACTGCTTTATTTTTCCCGTCTGGTGGCTGCAATTTCTGCTTCATATTCACACAGTACCTTCTAAGCTGTTCAAGGGTCCTTTATGCCTTGTGCTGCAGAAACCTGGTCTTGGCCTATGGAACAAGCTGTCTGTGCAGATAAGAAGAGTGACACACAGAGCAGGGAAGTGAGCCGTGCACAGGGAGGGAGGTGCACAGCAGCAGACTGAGGATCTGATCCTGCTGGGTCATCCTCCTCTCTCTCCTTCACTGGCTTTGCACCCAACTCTGCTCTCCCTGCTGATAGCTGAACTCCAGCAGAGATTTCCCTTCTTTCCCTTTTCTCTTCCCAACACATTTTCTCTTTGGAATTAATTCCTAGATCTGTGACAGTCCCAAGAAGAAGGAGCCCAGAGTAGCACCAGACTTGGTTTCACATTTATCAGGAGCTCCTATTAATTAGGCTGCCCTGGTGATATCCCTATGTACTTCAGCTGCTCTGCTGCTCTTCAGGTCTTTCCCTTCACTAGCATTCCCTAGCCTGGTTCTGGAGTGAGGTATCTGGGGACTCCTGGAGAGGATTGGAGTGTCACAGCATGCCATGCCATTACCAAAGCACTCCCTGTGTTTCTCTGCATTAGGACTTCCCCTCATTCTGGTGTCAGAAACTTTGCCTATATTTCACAGAACCCCCAAAATGTCTTCAAAACAGCAGTTACAGGTAGCAGTCTTCACTCTCAACAAGGCTGGGATCAACAAAAGCTGAGTTTAGTGCAGACTCGGGTCAAGGAGAGTCTTTCAGAAGAAGTTTGGTCTTATGATCTCATTTAGAGAGGAAAGCCAGACCCATTCTGACCCATAGACCCCATTAATTTTACCACCTGGTGCTGTCTCCACATGGCAACATGTGTGGTACCAGCTGCAAAATTTGTCAGCCAAAGCAGTAGGGATTATATTCACCTCTGTCCCTCTCCAAACACCTACTGTGCCCCAGGTGTTTCCCAGAGACCATGAGAAGTTCTGCCTGCCCAATTTCCCCCTCCAGTCAGCAGAGACTTTGTCTAAATTAGTGTCTGTAAATAAAAATCTGGGTGATTTATAGGCACAATGATCATATGCAAAGGATTATGGCAGATCAATAGCTCCCAGCACACACCACAATCTTGAGTTTTTAGAAGGGGTGTGTTGCCTCCTTGACAGATGTAAACTTTTCCTCCAGATTACAAAAAATGAATGCCTCCCCCTATGAAGAGCTGGGATCTCCTACATCCTGTCAGCAGAACACAGCATCGAGCCATCCACATGGCAGCAGAGCTGTGCTCATTAAAATCTTTTGAAACAATGGCATTGCATCTGTCATAGCCAGCCTCAAAGTGCCCATATCCAGGATACTTAAGACATTTTCTAAAAAAGAATAGCAGATGCGTATCCCAAGGTATATCTGGGTTGTATATCCACCAAGATTTTTGAAGTAAGGCTCTAAAAAGCAGACTCCTGATTCTAAAGCAGCTTCAGACACTATTGAAAGAACCCAGCCTGCCTTGGTGTCCCTTTTTTTTTTGTTTTGTTTTTTTCCTGTTGTGAAAATTTATTGGTGATCTGGTTATCTCACTGTTGTTAAGCATTATTAGATTGTACACAGACACCTTTGAAGTTGATCTGATAAACTTCATAGTCTGTAAGTAGGTTGGTTTAGGGCCTCTGCAAGCAATGTTTGGAAATATTTCTGCTGCTCATTTGCTGGGGTCATGTCAGTTTTCTCTCATTAGTTTTTTTTTCAAATTGGGATTATTTTAAGTAGTAAAATTTGGTTTCAGTTCTGAGCAGCGCTGAGCGTTGAAGTGCTGCACTGCAGCTAATGTTCTGGTAGAGGGATATGGCCAGAACATGAAATCCCTGACTTATGTGCAAATCCTCCCTACATGGAGAGCTTTGGTGTTTGGGCTTGGTTCCATATATAATAAATAAGTTAATTCTGGTAGGGCAGACTGGAGAATGCGAACAGCAAGGCACACTCCCTTACACATCTATGGCTCAACTACGCTCATTGCTGCTGTTCGTTTGTAGCTAATTGTATTACTGTAATATCAAAAGCCACACATGAGAATCAGGGCCATACTGTACTGGAAATCAGCTATAAACATAACGAAGAGCTGGTCATTAGCACTTTTATTTCATTCCACTGTATATTCAGAGACCTCTCTCAGCAACTCTCTTCCTACCCAGGAGCTTAGAAAAGTTACCGTCGGGTCTGTGCCTGCAGTGATGTATAGATCTAGGGTGAGGAAAAACAATTACACCATTTCTCCTGTGCCAACCCTGTGCTCACAAGGTGGCTACAAGGAGCAGTTTAACCCTCACATCTCAATCTGCAGCTCTTGCGTAGATTTCAGTAAGTGTGCTGCAGCAAGGTGTTAAATAACATCTTAAATAGCAACCATCCTTGTGATTTAGACATACCTGCTACTTCTTTGGAGCCTCATAATGTACCAGTCCCAGCATCATTTGCTACTTAAAAGCCCACAGTGAGTTCACGGGCGACTCAGTTCTCCAGACCATTGCACAGTGCCTGTTGCTGTAAAAGATGGATACTTTTTCAAGTTTAAAAACAGGAAAGGCTCCAACCCCCAGACTTTTCTATGCCCCCGAAGAACATACTTTTTACAAGTTGTCTTAAAGCAGTGGGAAAAAAGGAGGATAGCAGGCAATGCTGCAATTCTGCAGAGCAGTGTCCACACATAAAAAATCCCACACAGTCCCTTAGTCATGGGCTGAAAGCCAATAGTCCCTTTTTTCGGTCGTTCCCCACATTGTGTTTCCTGTTAGAATATCCCAATCTGTAACTGATTGTCAAACCACTGACTTCTACATCAATTTCCCTTTCATTAGCATGAAGATCTAAGAGCTTTCAGAGTGTCTTTCTATAAGAAATACATTAACATAAAATGAAAACCAGGAGGCTCTAGCTCTGTTATTTAACTGCCCTACTTCGCTAAAAACCTTTCTGTATCTGATGGCAAAAGGGACGTCCCCTGGCCATTGCAGGGAGATTTTTAAGAGCATGTTTTTTGTGTTGCTGAGAAGCAGCATTCAGCACAGTTCTGGCAGGTAGATGGGTTCATATCTGAGGAAAAGAAGACCTGAGATGGATAAACAAAAGGCAACAACAATCTATAATGAAAAAAAAAATCTCCTGTAATGCTTGTGACAGACTGCAAATATGTCAGATAAAACATTCTAGTGGTCTATAATAAGGAATAGGAACTTATATCCTGAACACAGGACTTGTTTGGCTGTCAAGATAGACAACTGCAAATGAAAAATAATGAGAAAATGGGAGGCGGGCAGGGAGGGGAGGGAAGTTATGGAAAATCAAGGGAATTGTGCTTTGCACAAAAGGAAGATACTGGTGTACCAGAACTTGCCAGAACTACAACATGCATGAATGTGTTTTCCCAGCTTTAGTTCGACTTATAAATCTCATAACTAATATAATTTATTTTCTGCTTCCAGTATTGGGCACGCTGTTTTCTACATACCAGACTGATCTGTGTGAACTCTTAATTGTTTTGTGCTAGCAGCTGGCAAACAAATACCTGAAATATAACTGGTTCCCTGGGAAACTAAAAATATCCTTTAGTGTGAGATTATCAAACACCGTTTATCATGTAGACATTCAATGCATGGGTATGCAATGTTGGGATACCTGCCACAGAAGGACCTGTGTCATATTTTCCTAATTCAATTTTTCTCAAAACAAAAAACAAAAAAAACCAAACAAACAAAAAAAAGCCACAATATCCTTTCATTCTGGAATCCCTCTGTGGCTCCTGTTCTGAAAGCTTGGCGTGTTGTCACCCAAGAAGTCACATAAAGTCACTGTTTCCTGTTCCCTCCCCAGCTCTTTCGCAGACACAGGCAATTCCTGACGCTGCTGCTGTCATCTTTCTTCCATTTTCCCTGCTGTGAACTTGCAAGAAGTGGATGAGGATAGGATGCCTAGGCATTTGCTATGACTTCTGCTGTTCTCAGCTCTGCAAACACTTGCATCTGGCAGCCTTAGCTGTACTGCTTAAACTCAGGGGAGCTCTGGCAGAGAGTGCTAGTGTCAGACACTGTTCAGCATGTCCCCCATCAGGTGGTGGAATAGCAAATCTGTTGAAAAGCATATACAACTACACTAAGCAAGGTCTTTTCCTTCAAGGTTCTACAATAACAAAGCAAAAGCTGTTAGCATAAGCAGAAAAAGGAATAAAAATGCCCATCAGGAATGGAAAAGTCTCAGAGTTATATATATAATAGCTATCGCATAGCTATTAAAGCTGTTGACAGGCTGTTTGGAAGAGGAGCTCAGCATCACCCCGAAATACACCAAGTGCGTGACAGCAGCCCACCATGCTCTGAATACAATTCCTCAGAAGCTTAAGGAAGGCAGATGCCGCTGGAGACAGCTTTGCACCAGGGCTCAGCTCTTGGTACAGCACTTCTTCGCTGAAGAGATGACATTGCGAACCATCTCCTTATCAGAAGCCCCATACCCTGCGGCACCAGTGTCATTAAGGAGACTGTAACAGTAGGATGTGACCTGGAGGCATGATTTCCATGGGCACCCTCAGCAAGCAGACAAAGTGATAGCTATAAAGACTCCCCAGAGTCAAGAGGGAATAGAAGGATTTACATCAGGAACTGGACAGTTGTAAGTTGGCTCCAATTGCCATCATTACAGATAACCTTGATGTTTACTGTGAGACTGGACATGTAGCAAATGATGGCACAACTAAGACTTCTCCTTATAGTTCTGTGACAGTATTGATGTTTGTGAGGTGGGAAGGAGGGGTCAGAGCAGGGCCTGGGCAGTTTTATTCTGTTGGTGTGCCACATACTAGGGGAAAAAGAAACAGGCTGCTCAGGAGGGGTCTGCAATTGCTGTTGAAAGACCAAGCTGCTCAGCTAAAGAAAGTAAACAAGGAATTGATCAATTATTGCTACATTACACATGCACTCATGGTTTCTTGCACACAGGCTTCCAGTGTAAGATCAAACTCCATTATCAATTTACAGTGTTAGTCTATGAAGCTGTAATCCAAAGTAAAGCTCTTTGCACCTCCCTAGAGATGCAGAGTTTAGGTGGGAACAAGGGTTTGCCAGCAGGAACTCCATCAAGGATCAAAACCTTAGCTTTTTTTCTGCCTTTCTTGGCTACACGATGCATTTTCATGGGGTTATGAGGACGGTCTCCTGTGATTTCATGCTGTCCTTTTTCCCAGAAACCAGATCACTGGTCTCTGCTATCTGGTTTTGCTTTTCTTGCTCTAATGAGTGTGCATTGTAAACAGAGGTGTACAGCATAATAGAACCCCCCTGGAAGTATTTGTAAATAAAAGGCTTTTAGAAACCTTTCAAGGGAAGCCCTATAGACATTAATGACAGCGAACACTTTTCTATAGGCATTGTTTTTCCTCTAGTCTATACACTTCAATAGTGAATTATATTCCTGCTATCAAATCCCAAAGGATGATTCAGAAAACCATTAGAAAGGATCTAATTCTCTGTAATTTTCTGCAGTAATTAAGATAAAAGCTTTTCAGGGTCTCCTCTATTACAGTTCATGGGATTTTTCCATGGGAAAATAAATGATCAGTTTAAATTCTCCTTGGTTACTTAAGCAAAATAAAGCCAGTAAATTCTAGAGATTTATTCAGACAAAATTTCCTTTAATTTCTGTGGGAAATGTACTTAATTTTGGGAGACAGTGAGGGCCAAGGATAGTCTCCCTGTTTGTGATTTTTATAACAGGACATCAAATTCCACTTTCTGCTAGAGCCAAACAACTTGAGTGATTTTGCTTCTTCTTCCCTCTGGGCTGTCAGGCAATGTGCGCTTTGTGGAGGCACTGCATACAACAGCAGGTCTCACTCCATTAACACATGGAGGCTCAGTTTTGTGGGGAACTCAGAGCTCTGAGGACCGCGGCATGTTTGAAGAACTGCAGAGTGCTAATTGAAACACTGCTAGTATTTTTCCTATTATGTGCTTGGAAAGCCATTTGAGGACCAACTCAGCTCTCTGCCTACCTGTACCTTGTCCAGGAAGAAGAGATTTCTAAATGTTGTGCTGAGCCCCTGTGAAACCCAAATTTTTCTTTGTCGCTTGTCTCCACGTTTGCTGCCTCAGGAGAGGCACTAATGACCTCGGCAGGGAACTCACTGCAGAGCCTTGGGAAGAGGTCACACATATGAGAGGAGAGTGGGTCATAAAAGCCATGCTGACATATCAAAGAGCGTAAAGGCAAAAATCACTCCTGTGCCATGCTTTGTTGGAACTCCCCTTGTGAGGCTGTGACCTCTACTTTGGACTACATAAAGCTGAAGCTCAGGCCTCTGTGAAATCCTGACCTTGCTGACAACAATAAGAGCCTTTTCATTTACTTCCCTGGGTTTCTGGTATGAGTGATTTGTTCATAGCCCTGTCATAAGCCCACACCAGGTAGTGCCCTCTCTGCCCATTCTAAAGGTTTTTCCTCCAGCCTCCTCCATTCTACCCTTCTCCTTCACCACTCTTTGAGCTGACAGGGAACTGCCCACAGTAAAATGCTAACAGTAATAGCTTCTGTGTGGCTTTTCTCATTCCTGGGTTGTTTCAGAGCCCAGTGTTTCAATATCACTGGCTTTTTTTTTTCCTGCAGCTTATAGCTAACACTTCCTCAGAGAAGCCAGAGCCAAAGCTGGATGCAGAATACAGCACTTTGGATTTAGTGGTCTTCATTGGTTCTTCTATCTGTCTTTTCCTGTCTCATTATTTGCCTCCGAGGCACAATGTGAACAGAAGCTATGCCTATTTCCAGGAGCTACACCCCAGCTGATGGTACAGGAAGGTCATTAGGGGCTAGGAGGGCTGTGGAAACCTGCAGAAAATGTCTTCCCAAAGATGTTCATCACCTCTGCTTCCCAGGGGGCTTTTAAAGGTGGTGGTTACACTCACCAGTAACAAGTCTTCCTGCTGGAATTAGTGCTTCAATTAGCCACATGAAAAACATCTTCCTGTTCTCTCCACTTCAAACAGATCCTTCCTCTCAGTGTGTGGTTCCCTCTTTGTTTTTATTCTGGAGTGATTTTTTTAATCTGGTGGTACATTGCAAAATGTCCCTGCCTAGCACTGATACCAGTGACCTATTTTGCCTTCATGTACTAAAGTGTGACTTTGATTACATCACAGTCCCAGCCACTCTAAATCCCAGCCATTTAGCAGCAAACTTAAGGTAGGTCGCCAGGAGTTCAGAAATAAATGGCTTACAAAGCTAAACCTTCACTCCAACATGTCAATGGCAGTACTGTACAAGCAACTAGATGTAAATCCTCACAGCACCACTACAGAATGTCATTGTAATACTCCAGAGACAAGAAGAACAGAGCACTCTCTGAATTAGCTGTTTCTGCTTTTATTAATTTTAATGGCTTTTGCTTGATGCTTTAGGAAATTGCCATAGTTCATGAATGGTGCTCCTTCTTCATTTGACACTGGGAGAGTGGGGGAAAGGACATGACTCAAGTGATTTTCATTTTACTCCAGATTAAATTGTTCTGTGACCTTAGGCAAGCCACCATGTGTATGCCTGCTTCTCCACTTGCCAAGCAGAAATACTCTTTGCTACACAGGTGAGTTGGGTGCTGCTGACCCTAATTCATCAAGTCCCTTAACGGTTTACCTACCTTTGAGCTCTTGTGGAAGTCCTGTGGGGAACATTGCTGTGGCTGTTGACCACAGTGGACCTGATGGTGCTCTGTGCCCCCCTGCTAAACTGGAGGATTCAGAGCATCAGAAAGTCCACCGTGGCCAACAACCATTAACAGTAATTTCTTATCTACATTAATTTTGATTAGGAGTTTGCACACAGCTACAAAGTCCTCATTTCACAACAAATATTTCCATGTTCAGAGAGACAGAAGTCAGACTGCACCAGTACATTTTTTCCAGAGTTTCCAGGGGGCTTGTTTTAGCTAGTTGTACAAATATCCATTCAGCTGTAGCCAACCATCATAAATCATTCCCTGCTATTTTTACCAACAGGTATTTTATTCCTATGTGACAGTGAGTCCCCACACGTTTGAAAGCTTTCTGCCCGAAGGTGATGTGTCCCTTTGTGCACAATGTAAGCGTACCAGAACACCCGCAGTACTTTTTGGCAAGATTTTTGCTGCACACAAGTCCTTCAGCAGCCCTTTTACATGAATGAATTTCATACACACACACACAAAAAAAAAAACAAACAAACAAACAAAAAAAAAAAAAAAAAAAAAAAAACCAAACAAAAAAACCCAAAACCAACCAACCAACCAACCAAACAAACAAACAAAAACACCACAATACTTCCTAGCACTATTCACCTCAGTTTCAAGATTTTGAGCTGAATAGCACTGTGTAAGTGCCTAGAGTTATTTTCAATTAACAATATCTAACTCCAAGCACACCATGAATCACATTTTTCTTCTCTCTTTAGAGCCAACATATTAATCCTTTGAAACAAAAATGGCTGCATTTTAATGAGAGTTTAAAAGGGTGAAAGTTCTGCTCTAGTATACTGAGCATAATAGATTATTTTTGTGATGTATATCTTCCATCCACTCACTTTAATTTTCAGAACAATATCTGGAGAGCAGCCTGTTTTATCTCTGGTCTCTCCTCATTCACTCCACTTAGCTTTCAGTGTATGTATCACAGTTAATTTGAGGTTGGTATTTGTTATTCCTTATGGGCAATATGTTACAATGACGCCAAAAAGATTACAGTGTTGTCCTCTCCAGGCTGGCTTGCACAAAACGCCCTGGAGAAGTGTTTGGTTTAATTGTTTTTTCACAATACTTCCTAGCACTGGAACATAAGGAATCTCTGATTAGATGAAGTCCTCAGCTGACAACGTGGGGCATTAGCACAGGAAGACCTTCCACTGCCTGGCACAGACACCGCGCAGGTCTGTGCTGGGTTGGTCCATGTCTGTCCTCCTTCAGTGGCAGCTCGATTCATGTGATGCGGTTTGGAGGGAAGGGGATAACCTCGTCCACCAGTAAAACACAGTAAGGCAGCAGGCAATGCTGGCAGTAAGGGTAGGGCTGAAGTTGCAAAGAAGGAGGAAATTTCCTACCTCATTCATCACAAGACGTCAATGAATGATACCTTGTAGACGTCAAGCCTGATACCTTGTACATGTCCCCTACCTGCTACAGGTAACCCACATCCCCTTGTAACCCACATCCCCTCCATTTTGACTTTGTCCCTTCATAGCCTGGTTCTCTGTTCCTTTAGCACAGAGCTTTGAACTAAAGTCAGTGAAGCGGGTGGATGAAACTAGACAGTGGCCGTGAGCCCTGTGTGACAGCAATTCAGTGCAGAGGTTTGTGTTTTCCACTGATGTATAGACAGCTACAATCTGACTTCAAACAGCCTTGTGAGCTGGGCAAAACTGGCTTCTTCATTTTGTGGGAAAAGGGAGATTTGAGGAAACCCGTGTAATGTTAGTCCAAAGTTTAGAGAAAGAGCCTACCCTATTGCTGAAAATCAAACTGATTGAACTAGGTATTTCTCAAGTTCCCTTGATTAATCAAGATATGTAAATGACATGTAAGAGGAGAAGAAAATTAAGACTTTCAGTATGCAGAAGAAAGACTGTAACAGCTGCTCATGGAAGAGTAAAACAGGAACAGTTTGCAGAACTTTATTGATAAAGCTGCAATAAATCATGCCTTCAGCTAGGCCAGTCCAGGTGTATTATAAGCAAAAGTTATTGAATCATTGACACCCACTGGATTGTTTGTAAGAGGTGGGCATAGGCAGATCCATAACATAGAGGTGTTATGAAGATGGACCAACTATGGTTATGAAGACGGATAGATGGATGGCTGACCAGCATTTTTCCTGTAATACACAGTGGCTGGGGATTATGGTACTGTCTGATGTGTGTTATCCCTTTGTGTCTATGCTCTCCTCACATAACTTAGCTCCCAACTCCTTGAGCTATCCTGTTCTTCCTTTCTCAGTCCTGCTCAGTTATTATTAATGGACTGTGACATTTTAGTTTGCTTTGTTTTAAGCATATTTACTCAATTTCCAGCAGGAAAGCTGTAATAGAAACTGTGCCTCACAGCATGTTGGGGAGTTGACACTGATGACTGTGTATTAAAGCCAAAAGGTGGGTCAGCCAGTCAGTCATCTGTCCAGCACCTGCACGAATTTCTGTAAAATTTGGGTAGCTATCACCCATTCTCCCCATATAGCCCCCTACAGTGAAGATGTCAGGGGCAAGTTAACTCTCATTTTCTTGCTGGCAGGTTCCTTTAGTTACATCAACTTGCCTTTTCTAACCAGCTGATGTTGAGTTGGGGCATTCCACTTCAGTGTGGCTCCTCAAGCAGATCTGCGTGAACCTGCCAGAGCAGAGAAGTTTCAAAGTTGTTTACCTGTCTACTTTAGGGCCCCCCACCCCAGAAGGGAACTCAGTCAGCAACTACGCACTCTCCAGTGAAAGCAGAGGGTGAAAAGATGCCTCCAAACTTAAAATACAATTTCATATGTGTAAATCCTTGCAGATGCAAGAATTTGTACCTGCTTAGTTGCCAAAATTAAGAATAGGATGGAACTATAGCAGAGGAACTAATGAGGCACACAATCACAACACAAGAGCACCTGCCAATTATATTCATACCCAGGAGCCATCAGATGTACCATAGTTCTATGTGAGGTAAGGGCATGAGGTAAATGCACACAGCCCCATCAACAGTCTGCTGAAATTTTTAGTCCACTTTGGATTATAGATGAATTTATAGTCTCTTGCACTACAAGTGATACCATAAAATCACATCCTTTTTTCCATTCAGTTTGCAGATATGCACAGTCCTCTCCTGGACTGATTCATGGCAATGTCTCTCTGGCTTCTCTGCTGGGTTGGGTCCTCCTGCAATTTTCTTTCTCTGCCACATCGACTTACCCTGGCTGCAATCTCTCCAGAAGCAACTGATGTCACTTGTATCCAAATCAACCGAGGACAGGAGAGAGGCAGTAGACAGGAAAGGACAATGCTACCAGTGTTAGTACACTTATTGGTAATGATGGCTGGATTCTCATGGCTCATTTAGACAGAAGCAAATGAAAATTAATTTGCTAATGGCAACTAACCCTATAGGCATAACAGAGAGCTTGCAAGACCTGATCCTGTTATCACCCTGAGACACTTTGGATGCAATTTTAACTGATTTCAACAGAATTTCTCTGGATTTAGCATGGAAGATCAGCCTTAGTTTTCAGTATGCTGTTTAAAATATACATGAGAAGCCTTCTCTCGATTGTGGCAGAACAAAAGCCATTCTCACAGCTCTAGCTGGAGAGGTTTGGGAGCAAAATGCATGTCAGTGTGTTACGTAAACGCACTGATTTTTCTGCTGCATAGATGAGCAAACTAGGAGTCATCAGCTTCAGCTCATCACAGGAATCAGAACACCTATCCCCTTGCACTCTTTGCTCTTCATGGGATAAAAAAGAAAGCAAGTAGATCAGTGCTTAAGAAGCAGAGCAGCGAAGTGAGTGGAGCACTGCAACAGAGCCTTGCAGCACCTCTGGCCTGGCCTGACCTGACCTGACCAGTCCCCAGTCCCTGTTGACCCAAATTTGCACCTCTGCCAATTCAATAATGAGCATCAGTTCAGTGCTCTTATTCTCTCTGAACCAGCATCTCCCCTAAGAGCAGAGGTGGCTGGCTCTTAGTAAGTGGAAGGATGTTTTATTACTTCAATGGGGTGAAAGAGAAACTGGAAAACTGGAAGGAAGACAAGACTTCAGAGCATTGCTTCCAGACTGTGTTTCAGCAAATCAAGTATTTAGTAGCCATATTGGTTCCCACACTCAACCCAGTGCTACTGCCGGTTTCCATTCATTTGCTGCAATGAACTCCCTTGCTTGTACAAGTGTCTGAGAGTTTCCTTAGTGGACCAGCAGTGAATTTACAGCTTCATTCTTTAGCCATTCTTTTCTTCATAAGGCCAGATCAGTTCCATATTCTGGTTCATAGCATGGGCCTAAAAAAGAGTTGCACTAATAAAATTAAGTGGGTAGGTGGAATGAGATGTAAGGCATGAGAATTTCCTAAATTGTTGTTTTTGCCACATCTTCAGAGCATGAAACCCTGCCCCATAATAAGATCTCAGAGGAGGGAGCACAAGAGCTGTACCACCTAAACCAGAGGATCCCTGCCTCAGAGAGCTCTCACACAAGTGTAAGTCTGTGAAGAAATACAGAAATAAGGCAACATTGATGAGCGTGACAGATGGAGAGTCCTGCACCCACATTCACCCAGCATCACATTCCTCTTGGTGTTGCAGGAACAGAGATTTTCCAAGCAGTGAAAATCACAAATTTATTTTATTTTTTTCCCTTCATGTGGAAAGACTCTAGCAATCTCAGATTTGTATCATCTGTCACAGACTTATTGGCATGATTTTAGTGGACCCTTTAACCTATCTAAACCTTTCTCTGTGAGACTCAGGGCACCAGGAACACAGTAGGCATTGTCCTGCAATCTCACTATATTTAAATCAGATTACCCTTGACCAAGCTGGACAACTGTGCAGCCGTTTTTCTGATCTCCTCTCAAAGCCAAATACTGAAGCTACAGAAACAGAGCCAGGCTTTGGCCACAGCCAGTGAAAACACACACAAACACACAGAGTGAAAGACCTAGGAAGATTTCCAGAGTCTTAGAAGGCCAGTATTTGCCTTCCCATATTTCTAACTGTCATGAAATGCTTTGGTTTTATTGTAGAGCAGAAGTGTTGGTATTATGAGCACTAATGATGTATTTATTCACAGGTCTATCAACCATAAATAAAATATAGCCTTTCCTTGTACTTTTCCTTGCACTACAGACAAACACATTTCATAGCAAAATTTTGGTCCCAATGCAAATGACTTCAGCCCAACAGCTCTCAAAAGGCTCCGACACTTCAGCCAGATGCTGAAAAGAGGGTTTAGAAGACTAACTTTAAACAGAGGCACTTGGAAAGCTTACCTGGGAAAACTGAAGCACATGTTATTTAGGAAGAGCCACCAATATACTCTGAAGCTGATCTAACACCCACTGGACACATCAATTAAATCCATTCATTGATTTCCCTCTGGTACAGGTGCATTCTCTTGAGGCAGAACCCAGGATGAAGTAACAATGCTATGATGATCAAGAGAGCATAGTTGAAGGGGATACATGGAGCTCCTGGCAAAGGAGTGCAGGCAGGATGTAAATGAGACTGGAGTTGCTTGGGGAGGAAAATTGGGCTCTAACGAATAGCATTAGAATAATCAAGAAGACTCCTGCTTCTTTGCAACTGGTGAAGCAATGAGGTGAAATCCTGGCCTCAGGAGAGGCTGTTATTCACAGCTGTATCTTGTGTATCTTTGCATTCAGAAGCAATGTTATTCATCTGTCCAGGGAAACAGTCCGGATGCAGTTTAAAGCTGTATGGGAGGATGCAGCCAAGAAGCACACAGCAACAGGATCCCCAGCGCAACAGCCTAAGAAGATGGCAAATGGGGAGTTGAGCACTGGGGACTGGCTGGACAGGAGCTCCACTTTGTTCTCTGCACCAGGACCCATATCAATGATGCTGCAACACTGGCTGTAGGGATTTAATTGTAGGATTTTTCCCCACAGGTCTGACTTAATGAGAGGTAGCAATGTCTGCGTGCTACTTCTGGAGCTGCCTTGTTATTAGAGGTGCTCATTTCCCAGGTGGGCATGTGATTTCCCATTTCTTTGGGTTAGGAAAACAATGTAATTATACACTGAATTCAAATTGCACTGTTTTAGGGGGAGCCAGTGTCTGATACACATAATAAATGGATATCACATTGCCATTGCATAGGACACACTAGGAATGTCTCCTCTGTATAATTTTTTCTTCAGCATTTCAAAAGTCACTTCCTTTTTTTTTTTTTTTTTTCATGTGTTTAAAGCCTAGATTGAAGCAGTGCTAGCAGGAACTTTGCAAAAAAAAAGGTACCCCCTGCAGAAATTAAGAGATTAGTGATCATCTAGTTTACTAAATTCTATCCAAGGAAACAAACTAATTGCACAATTGCAATCACAGGAACATAACTGTAATCTGTCAACAGACTTTCACTTTCATGCTTGTATTCATTTTCCTTTTATTTTCATTTTCTTTTCACATTTTTGTTTACTCACCTTGTACTTGATTGTGATTTTTCACAGTGGCTATCTCATATTTAAAACATAAATCCATGATTTTGCTGTAAAACCATGCAGGACTCTTTTCTTTCTACAGCTCACCCATTAAAATTTCACAGATGGTAAATTCAAGCACTAGACTCATGCAGACCCGAGCTATAAATTAACTCTCTGGATTGGAAAGGCTCTGATTTTCACAGACACTTTACTCAGAAAGGCTTTGGGCTTAATATGCCTGTAGATGAGAAATGGAAATCAGGTTGTAAGTCGCTGATTGGAGAAAAGCCAGCTCTGTTCTGCTTGCTTCCATTTTGCTGGGCAAGAGCATCATTGACCCTGGGTGGCCTTGAATTTGGATGGAGAGCTCACTTCAGCACTGCACTGTGGCCTGCTGCTCGTATGAAAGGCTATTGTGTTTTAGGGATGTGTAGTAGTCAAAACCTTAGGCAAAAGTAGAAGACTGACCCTTTTTGGGGGACCAGGTCTCATTCAAGATGGCAGGGTGAGCTCCACAACTCACACTCCTCTCCAAATTCTGCTGCCATCCCAGACAAGTTCCTTTCCTTCCCTGCTCCCTCAGGGCAACCTTCCCTGCTTCTTCTACCTCCAGAGTGCAGAGCATGTCCTCTTCACAGCAGCACCTCACACTCCTGCCCCATATGCATGTGCAAGGATATTCTGATTGCCTTCTTCATTAAGAAACAAGTGTCTCCTCCCTGTGCCCTGGAAACAGTGAGTCCCTGATGGCCTTACAGGCTGCCAAGATATTGAGTACCATCAGCCCTGGTGGCTCTGTGGGTGACAGAGCTCTTCAGACATCCCCTAAGGCTTTTCCTGCTGTAGCCTGTATGCTAATATCATATTTGGACTCCTCTAGCTCTAAGTGGATCATTTCCTCTCTCATTTGTCTCATCTCACAGAACCCTGAAGTACTGCTCACATTTATTTTAGGCTCTGGTGGAGCCAATTTCCCTGTTTCATTTTGATTTACCTTCATTCCCAGACTATTATGTTTCCCTTTCTTAGGGAGGCCAGTTCTTGGATTAAATAAAACTAACTTGCTCTTAAGGTATTATTTTTGATATTAGCACTTTTCTCCTCATTCATTGGGATGCTGGATAGCCTGCCTCCATCAGCAAACTGACAACCGACTGACAGGGTACCCTAACTATGCAGACGTGTGCTGTGAGCTCAGGAAAGCCATTGAAAGTCCTGGTAGTGCAGGCTGGTACTGAGACACACTCCACACAGAGTACAATTTGAAGCCTCCTGTGTGAAAACCCCCTCTCTGTCTCCCACCTAATCTGGTTCCTTTGACAACCCAACAAGTAGTTTAGTGAATTTCCAGACCACTCCCATAGCTCCACAGGAGCAGAAACCCATAGAGTTTCTCCTATGGAGAGCTCAGCTTTTAGCCTCTTGTCCTAAAGGCCTGTGATTCCCCACATGGCACTGGAAGTGCTTTGCTGCTGGTAAATTGGGTAATGGGAACTGCATACTGCTGCAAAACCTGGGAGAAAGGCATGTGCTTGTGGTGGAATCACCTGGAGGGTGGGAGTCAGCATTGAAAAGCACAGGTTTCTTTCCCTGCCCTCCATGAATTGCCTGAGCCCTTTGGGCAGAAGTTCACTGGATGTGGGCACAAAGTATGGTAGATTGAATGAGAGACACAAACATACTTCTAGGGCTGCTTTGGAGCCATTAAAGGGTCTACCTTCAATTCTTACTCCACTTGCACTGAAGTCACCGTAATTTGGACAGATACAGACATTATCCCTAGTCCTCTAAGATACATCCCTAGGATCCATGAACTGGGCTGACAAGGACATTACAAGGCTTATTTACTGGTGTGGGGTAATATGCTTTGCTCCCACAAGCGGAAGGCACAGCTCAGGCCTTGCAGACAGAAATACTGAGCAGAATACTATTCCATATATCCAGCTGTAACTGAAAGAGCAAGGGAGACCTGTTCCCTCCCCTTCCCCTGGCTTCGGGACAGCGATAATGTCTGAATCCCAGCATTCCTGTCCAAGGAACCATGAAGGAGAAAGTCTCTTGACAGTATTTCTAGTCTTTTCTGCAGCCTGTTCTTTCCATTGTCCTGAAAGGTATATTTCCTGTTTCAGTGTAAATCTGGACCCCGTACATTGGTCATGTCTGGGTGGCAATTTTGGCTACGCTGTTTGGCTACACTGAGAATAATGTATTTGTGCAGTGGGATGACATCCCATAATGAGATTGTGATATTCCATAGCCCAAGATTTGCTACTTGTGACAAAGACAGATTACATGAACAGCAAGGCTGCTGGGAGACCTTCTGGATTTAGGGGACATTTGTAAACTGAGGATCCTTCTAATCTGCTCAGCCGTAACTCAGATACAGGAGAGACAGTTTCTAGTTCTTTTGTGACCAGTCACTAAACATCAATAGCTACCTTCATATATTTGCATTCAAAATACCACACAGCACAAAATAACTAAACGTGGAAAAACACAGTCAAGAACTACATATATTTGCAAGCCAACCAATCGTATTCATCCAACTAACCATTCCCATGTTTAGAACAACTCCATTTATTCTCCTTAGAATTTAGAAAATTAATCTTTTGTATAATGAAAATCTGCTTCGTTCTTTGCTCCCAGTAGTAGTTTATTTATGGAAAGCTTAAATTTTTTTCTTCATCCTTATTTGTGGAAATACACATATGCCACATCCTTCCCGTCTGTGCTGAGAGTAGAAGTTGTATATGTGTGTATTTATGCATATGTATAAATCTGCATGTAAACTCATGCCAATCTAACCCTCTTCACTGGTAAAACAACTTACACCTAATTTGTTTCCTCTATCTCAACACAAATGAAATCAGTCTGGACTTAGTAAAGTAGGTGAATTAATACATTTGTCTCATTTTATAAAAGCAGCCTTAGAAATGCTGTCTTGTTCAAGGCCAGACTTGTAAGAGAAAATCGTTAAAACACAGACTCTGTATAGAGCCCAGCAGAATTAGGAACTCAGCCTAAGGCTCTTGAGTCTCAGTCTTGTTTCTCTGGCACCGAGACCAGCTGTCTTGTCTTTATTTAAATACACAGTCCCTCTAAATGACTATTTTATCCTACTAGGCTTCTTGTTTTCACTTGCATCAACATATGTACAAATATGGAAAAGAGTTTCATGTAAGTTAATAGAAGAGAAGCTGCAGATGGGTAAGAAAGAGAGATGCTTATACATGAATCCATACATCTTTGAAAGCTGCCAGGTCCAAGAACTGTCCTATGGATGCTGACATCAAGGACCAAATCTGCACTGGGAGGAGTGGACAGGGTCTAGAATCATCAAATGGTTAGACTTGGAAAGGACCTTAAAGATCACCGAGGTCCAGCCCCCCTGCCATGGGGGGTTTCCCTGATCTCAGCAGCCTTGAGTCTCCTGAGCCACAGTGCGTGCTTGGCTCACCCGCTATGGCCTCAATCAGGCAAAAGGCTTGTAAAGTGGCGTAAAAGAAGCATTGATGGGGTTTAACATAAAAGGTAGAATCAGGCCACTAAAGCTGACCATTGAAATCCAGCAGGTCACTAATTCTTTTGTGTTGATCTGAACTGGCATAATCAAAACCTGGCTGGGTTCCACTTGCAGTCTCTCCATCACACATTACTTACCATCTGAATTTCCCTGCATTCAGAGAACACTCCCACCCCCTCCCACCCTGCTCTCCGAAGGAACAGCTACTTTGAATAATAAGATCCTTTTTTTAACAACATTCTTTCAGAAATCCCAAATGCCCGAGACTGCACATCAGCATGTACAATCTCAGGCGTTCACACACACAGATCAGTGTTTTTTTTCCCATCTTTGTCAATTCTGTTTACAAATTAATACTTACTTATATTTCTGTCTTTTAAAAAAGTGTAAAAATGTAGCATAGTGTGACTGCCGTGACAGCCCTGCGTAGCTGCTGAAGTTGTCTTCCAGAGATAGCAGTACCAAGGGGTGAGCTTCCTGATAAACAAGAGGCTGGTACAGCCCATGGGTATGGTTTCAAGCCAGTGTTTGCATAAGTAAACCCTTGGGCTTTGTGAAGCAGATAACGGAAGGGTTTTTTAGCATGTTTTGTGACCCACGCTTCAGGTTTATTATTGCCAAAGGACAGAAACCTCCCCCTGTGTTACTGATCATCAGCAAAATCTCGTGGTCACTATCACTAAAAACACTCATACCAAATTTATTGCTGTAACTGAAAAATGGCATTCCAATGCTATCCCTAATTCTACCATGCCTGTCCAGACGTTTGCCTGGAGCTGGTTTCCGCTGCCTCGGGGAAGGCAATGCAGTTGTGCTGATCTATATTGGGTGACAGAGAACCTCTAGTGAGGTTGGTTCTCCTGAACATTTGGACTCAGCCTGTGTTTTGCAGAAGAGAAGAAAATCAGGGAAAAAAATTCTTAGAAAATAATCCTGGGAGACAATCTTGAAAAAGCTGTGGAGAACCTCATGGAACACTTTGAGCATCTATTTTGCAGCCTGGCCCTTTAATTTCTGTATCTGCTCAATGGAGAGACCTGAAAACTTAGTAGCAGGTATCTTTGAAAACTGTTCTTCTGAATAAATGGCTACCACAAATGATGCAATGTTCAGAGAAGTGTCGGTGCTATGGTTTTTAAAAAATTCATTTATTTTAAATCAGATTTCACTAGTCTCTACCCCACACGTTCAGCTTCATGTGTTCTGATCTCCATTGCTGATAGCTCAGCATGGGGCTGCAGAAGCTGTCCCAGCTGGAGGCAGTGGGAACAGTGGGAAGGGAAGCCAGACTGCTAGCCACACTGCCACAGAAGGCAATTTGTGATGATGAGATAAGTAAATTAGCTGGATGCTTCTGTAATATGAGCAGTGGCAAAACAGAACTGACAAATGCACCTCTATGGTAGCAACAAGAGTAACTTATTTGCGGTAGCTGCATGTGGATGTCTCAAAACTACTTTTCCATGCTGTTTGCAGTACTGGAAAAACAGTATTTTATCGGTGACATATATTCCTGTTAGATTTCTGAAGTTCTGTCCACAGCTATGGGCACTTCTGATGCTTGTTGCTATGATGTCTCCCTCCACAGAGAAGTGTCATGTTGCACTGTTGTACGTAATGATTTGGCTGCTCCCAAAGCAGGGCAGCACAGAACAGGCAGGCCTGAGTCTCTTAAAAGACTCCTGCCAACCACAGTGGGAACTGCGCCTGCTTGCATCAGCACTTCATTCACCCTGAAAAAAAGCCTAATGATAGGCTGGGTTTGTTCTCAGTACAACTCTCTTGACTTCAGTGGAGTTTCCCTTGTGGTGAACTTGTCCTGACACACTCACATTGTTCAGTCAAGCAGAGCAGCGGAGGCTCTGGTTGCCAGGCCATAATCAAATCCCACTTCAAGAGGCCCAGCCAGCCGCCTGCCATGGGTTTGGAGCCAGGAGAGAGGTAGCAAGCCAAATCTAACTCCTGCAGAACTGTATTCTTCCCTACCATTTAGGAAAACTGATGATTACAAATGTATTTTGAATCTTTAATTTCTACTGTTTGGGGCTACCTTGCCAGTATTCAAAGCTCAGTTTGGCTTCTGATTAAACAGCCAGATCACCATCCATGGAGCTCAACATTCGCTCTCCTGTGGTATTTGCTGTGGTCACAACCAGCCCCAGGACTGCTGTGAAGGCGTTTGAGCTGGCTCCTCTCTGGGTGCTGTTTGCACCAGTGGCTTTGGGAGGCACTAGTGCTCTGCTCTGCGTGGCAAAACCGTGTTCCTGGTCCTGAGTGTGGCAGCTCCTGCCTTATCAACTCCAGAAGGACAAGCAGGGTCTGTTCCAGTTTGTTTAGCAGGTGCTAAGTAAGAGATGTAAAGTCATTTACTTCTCTAGAAAATTCCACCATGAGAAAGAAAAATTAACATAAGCCCTTCTGGGATGAGCACACTTAGCTCCCAGAGCAGTGACTAGAATTATTAGCCATTTGTACATCAAATTCCTATAGGATTGGGAAGAAATAAATGTATACTGTATGATGTTGTGCCTTGTGACAGCAGATTCTGTGTCGGGACTGTTGGGAACAGAAAGGCACACATCTACTGTAAACCTGGTATATATTTTCCTATTTCATAGAATCATTCAGGCTGGAAAAGACCCATGGGATCATCGAATCCAACCATTAAATGTACAATGCTGGAAACCACCTCACTGTGATTTGTTAGAGCTGAGGAATAAGGCCACTTCTGTTCACTTTCCTGCAGAAATTCCTTTCAGATTCCCCATCAATAAGGTTTTTCCTTTCCTTTGAAGAACTGTGACCAGCTCTCTCCTTACCCTATTGCCAAAGTACAAAATGCTGGATTTCACTTGTGGATTTTTTGATGAAAAAAAAGGAATACTTTTCACCAGAAGATAAGCATTTCCATACACTGAAGATACACTTGTGGTGATACTTCTCCCTGCCAAGGAAAAAACCCTCTGCTATTGCTTCTCCCTCTCCCCTCCCAATTAGTACCAATGGCAAAAATTAACAATGAAGTACCATGGCATTCCCTTAACAGCCCAGTGGTGCCCAAGTTAGAGAAGACAGACTCAGTTAAGTAGGGTTTCTCTTTGATGAAAGAGTGATTCATTGTCTTGTGTTTTCTAACAGGTATGGCCTGTGCATCTCAATGGTTGCTTAGTTGCTGTGACTGCAAAGAGACTGGGTTTGGTCACTCTGGGGCCGCCTCCAGGTCTGTGCTCCTTTTTCTCTTGCTGAGAAATAAGGAGACTTGGGAAACGGAGCCTAGACTTCCCAAACTGCAGCAGTGGGTGTCTAAAACCTACTCCTGAATTCTTTGCAGTATTCTGCAAATACTCCAGCTTACATGAACCACAAGTGTTGACTGAGACACCATTCAATCTGCTCTGTTATGTCTGATTTGCATTCAGATTTTCTGTGCTCTGTTTGTGTCTCATGACTGCATCTGAGTAGTCTGTGCATCTCAGGGTGGTGTACTGGAAGCTGTATTTTGGAGCCTGTAATTTTGAAAGAGCCACTAAAATACATTTTGATCACTGGGCTGAGCTCAGATGTGTTTTGCTCTAATAAAGGGCCCTTAATTTTTTGTGCATTTTCATTTTTCATTATTTAAAATTAAATTTAGCTGCAGATGAATAGACTAACTTTATAGCTGGTAGAAATGTCATTCTTCCTTATTACAGGTACAAAATGAAGCTATATAATAGTTTACTAATAACTCTCTGCTTCTGGATAAACACATTCGTGATTTATAGCTTGTTAGGATTGGAAAGGCTGCTTCACAAAATCTGTTTATTTTGTGTCTAGCCATTGGTCTTGCCCTGGCATTTTCTGGTAGATCCCAAATGATCACCAGCCACATCAAAGACAAATCCCTTTAACAATATAAATGCTGAACTGTAGCAAGAAATTGTAATGATAACACCTCAGAAAAAGCAGGTGTTATTTCACTCTGGAACTCATCAGACAAGTAAAATAATGATTCTGGTAATGTGTGGAGAAACGAAGAACTGATCAGACTAGTAGGATCACAAACCTGGAAATGTATGAAGGCTGAAATAATCCTTACAAGTAGGCTGAATGGAAACAGGTTTGTTGAGGGATATGCTGTAGGAGAGAATGTAGAGTAGGGCTGATGGTTGGACTTGATGATCCCAAGGGTCTCTTCCAATCAAAGGATTCTATGATTCTATGCTTGTCTCTGGGCAGACAACAACCAGAAGCCTGCCTAACAAACACCATTGAGACCACTGTCAGCAAGGGCACTGGCTGGTAAGAGAGCCACTGGCTGATACAAGCAGCAACATCCAGACTCAAAGGCTTCTGCCTGGACAAGAAAAAAATGTTGCCCTCTGTGTCCTGTGGACAAGAAAGAATTGGGATGTGTTAAAATCCCAAAAGGATTGTTCGTGGTTTTGTTGTTGTTTGTTGCTGTTCTGGCAGTGGTCTTTCAGAGGATCTGAACTCCAGGGCTGGCTCTTTCTCGTGGCAGTCCCATAGCCCCTGCCCATTGCCATCCGGCTAGTGGCAGCCCAGCCAGCAGGGATTACACACCGCCACCTCCCTGTGCAGCCAAGCAAGATTTGATTGCTACTGGAAGTCCTGTGGGAAGGACTTCACCAGTCCTTCTTACATCAAAACTATAGGCAATGGATGAAAACAAGTCTGCATTAGGACATTAAAAGCAGCTTAGCTAAATGAGCTCCAATGGAAAGTAAAAGTCTGTTATTTATCTATAACTACAACCAGAAGGAGAAAGGACAACAGGCTTTTCATGATAAGAAGTGTGCTGTCTTGCAGTCTGAGGCAAATAGAATTTACGTCTACATCTGTCTGGTGAATGGTCTCCCACCAATGGTCCCTGAGCATGCATGCAGGTTTGAGAACTTGGTAAACATGCTGACCTGCTACAGACTGGCAACAGTTTGGACTCCATTCTTCTTCCATCCCTCTCGGCATTTTCAACAGATATTCCCATTGATGTTCCACCCATGTTGGGGCACATGGGGAGACCACAGCCTAGTTGGAAGTGGGCTGAGTTCATATCCCTTTCACATCATTGATACTGCCAAACTTCACCTACTCATGCCGAGGAGATTGCTGGTTCAGTGTATCCCCATTTCTCTGCTGTGGGTGAATGAATCCCTCTGGCTTTTTATCCTATCCACTCTCATACACCTGTACTGCAGGCCTGGCTGAGGCTGGGAGGGTCACATGCCATATTTAAATAATTGCTTGCTTTTGCGATGTCAAAATTACGTAAGAGTCATTAATTGGCAAGCTGTAGAACAGAGGTTATTTGAGAGTGCTGACATCTCTCACTAGGGATCCAAGAGATAGAAGATTTCCTGACTACACTTGTGCATCCTGTGCCAAAGGCTTATACAGCCCACAATTTCTTATGATTACAACTGTCTGTGACAGAAAAATATATTCTAACAAGCAGCCCTTAATCCTTTAACTACTGCTACAAAGAAGCCTTAGACTAAGAGTTCCTGCAGTATAACACTTTTGAAATGTATGTGCTAGGAGTGATAAAAAACTTCTTTTATACTTGGAAAACAAATCTGTTTCAGTTGGGTGCACTCAGACATTTCTTCTGATTTGTTATACATGCATCTTCTGTCCAACCTGCCTGAACAGAGACCAACTTAATGAAGCCCAAAGATATAAGGCTTTTAGACCTTTTTGTTATAGTGTGGATGAAGCAAAAGCAAAACTGCTGTGGGGTGGTGAGCATCAGACAACAGAAAACACATCAATATGTGCCTTGATTTATTCTATAGCAACCATATGGCAAGGTTTGTAGTTTCTGAATAGACAGCAGAATGCTCTCAAAAGTTGCCACACAGGGAATCCATGAGGAATCCTTACAGCAAAGAGACAGGTGGCCAAGATCTGCCCCACCACACGTGCTGCTGTCAGAATGGAAATACACCCATACCAGAGGTGCAGCTGCCTGCCCGGCAGTAGTGACCAGTTCCTGCCTGCCTCAGCTGGTATCGCTTCTTTTAGGAAAGAGTTCTTTTTCTGCTGTCCATTCCTGCTCTCTGGCTTGGTTCTTCTCCAGGGCAGAGGAGTTTATGGAAGCTGGAAGCACCTTCAGCTAAAAGCACTGCGTACCTTCCTCATCTTCAGGCAATTAATTTTGCCATTTCCTCCTTCCCTGTTGCCGTAATTTCTTGTTAGGCAGTGAAGGTTTGTTTATTGAATCATCTGGTGAGTTGAACATTTTCATTTTTGTAGAACAAGATAAATGCAACTTACATATTAACATTTATTTGGCTGCAAAACTAAGCTCCTCACACTCCATGACATGTGCTCTTCCCCACCCTCAGACAGTAACCTCACCCAAAATATAATTCATGTTCATTGTCCTGCCAATCTACACAATCTTGGTGGACTAAAAGGAAGATTTGATGGTCAAAGGCAGGGCAGGGCTCTCAGCAATACTTTTGGTTCCCCAACGGGCAGGTCTCGTAGAGATACTCTGCTTGCTCCCTGCTGTAAGGCAGAACGGGCAACGTCCCAAAGGTTTCTTAGGTCAGCCATTGAGTAAAGCACCAGCATTTTATTGAGTCATGACAGGCTGCAGCAAAATTCCATTTGTCAGACAAGGCTTTATTGCCACCCACAGACTATCTGTCTCTGATGAGATCAAGCTTCACACCAGAAAAGGTGTAGTGCAAAAGTACTTTGACAGATGGGCAGTGCCCAAAAGACCTTGCATTCTTAAAATATGAAGATGAGAGAAAGAAAGGATGTTTGTCTCTATGCTATAGACAGACAACGGAGCAGGTGTACCTCCAAACTGAACATTGGGGTCTGGACCAGCTGATTTTGTGTTGCTAAAAATCACCATGTGGGCAATCAAGGTCAGCACTCTATGATGTTACCTTGAGCTAGTGCACCTCTCATCCCACCTTACTAAATCTGTATGGACAGAACATTTCCAGACTGAATCACTGTGGTGACTCACAGCCAATATGGCTCTTCACCCCCCAGTTCCTCTGAATTTCTTTGCATCAGAGTTAGTGAATCTGAATCTTCTATCTGATCTTCTATCTGATATCTAAATGAAGGCAAGCTTTCACGTTGGTCTCCAGTAAAGGGGCATGTATTTCAAAGTTGAAGAGTTGACAGAGGGGAGTATGTAGTTGCAATCATTTCACTGTCAGCTTGTTTTAGTCTGACGGAGATTAAAGTTTCCCGATGGCAATAGCTGGGCAATAAAATGGTGGTGCTTCTTCAGCAATTACTGCAATAATATTAGATAAACAGATTTCATTGTTCAGCGTCATCTGTCACCACATAAGTCACTCAAAGAATCCTGATATAACAAGATGACAAAACAACCTTGGAGAAAAAGTTAATCTTTCTCAAAATGTAAAACCCTTTATGGAATTTGGGGGAACTTCCTTGAGGGTCTTTGATAGATTCATTTTATATTCCTAAGGCATATTTTGTACACCATCTTTCATCCACATGGACTTCAGAGTCCTCACTTTTCCATACTGAGACTAGATTTTACTCACAGATTTCAGGCAGGGTTAATGAGTTGACATGCTCCCATGTAAAGGAGCCTTGACATACCTGGAAATATTGAAAGATATTTAAGTTGCCTAAACTGCACCATCCATCACTTTCAAATTTGAATGACTACAGGACCCCTGTTCAGCTTTTACCCTGTTCCATTAACGTGAGAACCAGACAGCTCTTATACTTTCGTTTACGCTGTGCTCTCAGTCATGCAATGTCAAAGGACACCATTCAAGTAGTCACGCTACTGTGGAGGATTCCTTTCATATTTGTACTTCCTATAACTGCAATCTGAAGCAATTAAAGAACATGACTCAGGACATATCTACACAATACGGTGCAATGCAGAGATTTTCAGTCTACCACTGATTCGTCCTATATCTGCCCTGACTGACAGGAGACATTACAAAGGATTAGATTATGATCAGCTTCCAGAGCTGAAACTTCTGGTACAATAGGTTGGATCTTTTGGTGCTTTCAAAGTACCAGGGATCGTATCAGTTAACTGGGAAGACTTAAAATATTTTTATGCGCAGACAAGCATTTAAAAGGAATCCTCTTGTAGTTCCTAATCAAAGGCTGCCTAAAAGACCTAAAAGACACCTGGTAGAAATTGAAAGCCTTCCATGTTAAAGTGTCAGGTGTTCAGGCTACTTCGCCTCTCCTGCCCAGTTTAAAATTACCCTGAATAATCTTGGTTTTCAGAATAGTCAGAATAACTACTCTGTTTTGAGAATTCGAGCAATTAGAAGTAGAACTCTGCTTCTGTCTTCAATAACTAATGATATAACCAAATCAAACAGTTTGGGACAACACTTTCCATAATATTATGAGCATCAGGTTTGTTTTTCCTGGTGTACTCAAAGCAGAACACTAGGCATTTAAAAGAAACTCCCTCAGAAGGAGACAAAAATTCCATTTGGTCTGTATTTTAAAATTCTAGTGACGTTTTGCCATTAGAAGCTTAACTATCTTCCTTTAGAAAAAGAAAAGGAGGAGGGCAAGGGGAGCTTATAATTTCCTTGGGGGGAATTACATTTATCAAAACTGTGCTTTTTGAAACCATGCCTGTCAACTTCATGAAGAATCAGACATGTCCAGAATACAGTTTGTCTAGATTCCTGTAACTGCATTTCCTGTTCTGGCTGCATTAAGCACATGCAGCAAGCACCAGAACAAGTGCATGTGAACAAAACCTGATTTAGCCAGCACCAAAGTTTTGCTAGAAATTAAACAGCTAAATTATGAGCAACCAGATCTGGCATCCTGCTGCTTTTTCACTGTCAAGCTGCTGCCTCAATACCACTGGACACAGACCAGTAGGAGAATACCAATGTTGAGTTCAGATTCAGACACAGAGCCACGTAAAAGACATATTGGAACAGAGACTGGTGTGACAGCAGGAAAGGAAACCAAATAGCAATGAGCAGGCGTTGGAAATATGAATGTGGAGAAACTGCAAAGACAGAGCCAGGTGAGGTAGAAAGATCCTGAGGAGAGAGCAAGAAAAACACATATGGGGACAGAAGTCCAAGAAGTAAGGACAGGATCTGGGGGGGAGTCTGGAACTGGTAGGATGACAGGAAGGAGCAGCCTTGGGCAGAGTGAAGGGAAGGGCAGGATGGCTCAGGCACACAGAAGGTGGAAAAAAGGGCTGTGTTCTGCTCCTAGAAAGCAGCAGCAAAAGCAATGGCAGAGCAAATATATCATCTGCAAGTACTGAAACAGCCTGTTGTGAAGAAATAAAAAAAGCCACTGTTAATGCCATGAGGCAGCAGAGAAAATGAGCCCCACATCACTGGTAACTTTAAGGTATTATTACAAACCTGAGGAAGTTCTTCTTTCAGCATGCTTTAAGAGAGTAGAAATAATGACACATGAGAAAATTATTCTACTGCATCCAGAATTGTGTTTAAAAAAACCCCAAACCAAACCCAAAACAAACAGAAACAAATCCTGTAACCTCACATCTTCATACAATGTATAGAATGCAAGACTCAGTAATTCCATAGTGACGGAATTTAAAACTACCTTTCCTTCACTTTGGCCTCATTCTCTGTAGGCATTATGACATTTAAGGGTACCTTCACATATTACTTATCCAACAAGATAATGTTTTTTGGTATTCTAAACTTTTCTTACCTGTTCTTTTCCATTATCAATTCATTATTTTCAGCAGGTTTCTTGAACCTCTGACTCCAGACTAAAATAACATACGCCAAAAGCTCAAAAATGCTTAGCTGACTACTGCTCTAATAGCTGCCTCAGCATTCCCCTCAAATCAGATCAGTTTATGATATTGAATTCTGCTGATTGTACACTATGAATACCTGATCTTTTGCAACACTTCCTTTGACCTGTCACCTTCTTTTAAGTTTAGCTTGTGTTTTGGTGACGGAACTACAACTGTCTCTTTGCCATAAGTGAATGTGCGTGCATATCACAAGCACTACAGATGTCTAGATCACTGTTCTGTATGCTTGCTTATCTAGTATATCTATAAATCTCTGTCATCTGGACACCTTGTCAGTCATGATTTTATGGTGTCTTATACATCATTGCTCTGAAAATTAAACAGCACATGCCCAATAATTAAGCTTAAGCTACACGGGTTTAGCAAATAATACAGATTGAAAAGGAACTCCTCAAAAATTAAAAATTTGTTCTCACAAAAACATTTTGCAAAGCTCATAGAATGTAGCTTTGCTAGAGGATTGTATTAATTTCAAACTCTATTGGCTGCCAGGCAGTGACCATGTAAAAATATCTATACTTACAATATTTTTTCAGATATTCACAGTGTGTGAAGAAATATTAGATGTCAGACCTACAGAAGCAGGGTGTCCTTTGGACACATTCTCAGCCTAAGTCTTTAATTAAAGGATGAGAGCACAGTTCAACAGTGGCCATTATCTGTAGCACTGGGATTATCCACAATTAGTGCAGACTGGCCTTAACTGACGCCCCCTTCCCTGTAACCTTACCATTGTTTCATTTCAGGCAGGCTCTTCAGTGTCTGGTGGCCTTTGGAGGTAGCAGAGATGACAAAAATGAGCAGGAATAGCAGTAAATAAGTAGACTAGAAAAATTATTTACTTTTCTCCATTACTGCCTGCAATTATGATACAGGTTGTTTGACTCCACAGATTTTGCTTCAATCTATAAAAGAGAGAAACTTGTTGAAATTCAGCCCTGAAGTTTGGAGGGAAAAAGAAGTAAGGATTGTGCCTAAAGATATGCAGGAGTGCAGAAACAAAAATGTTTGTCAAACAATAAGGAGATTTATCTGCAGCTTCATAGTATCCCAAGGCTGGAGTCTGCAAAAAGCCCAAGAAAGCTCAAAAGCACTTGCAACCTTGGCTAGACTCACTGGGATCAATAGGGCAAAACACAGGCCTGCCAAAAGTTGTTCTTAAGTATCTTACTGAACTGCATATGAATGGCAAATGATTGGAGGCAATCTTATCCATTCTCAAGAAATTAATTAAAAGGCAAAGGTCATGACAGCTGTCTGTTTGACTTATCCTTTGGAAACTACCCACGATTTTCAGGCTTCCCCAAAGCTAATACCAACAACAAAATCTAGAGAGATAGCTGAAACAATCATTCTTTTCTCATTTTACTCATTTTATCTGCAGATATCAAAGCAGTTTGACAACTTTGCACAAATGTAAAGATGAAGCACCTTGAGATGAAGAACTAATTCATGGAATCACAGAATTGTCAGAGTTGGAAGGGATCTCTACAGATCTTCTGGTCCAAATCCCCTGCTAAAGCAGGAATGCCTAAAGCGCATCACTCAGAACTGCATCCAGGCAGGTCTTGGAAATCTCCAGGAAAGGGGATTCCATGACATCCCTGGGAAGCCTGTTCCTGGGCTCTGACACCCTCACTGTAAAGAGGGTGTCAGAGTTTTTCCTCATATTTGAATGAAACTTCCTATGGCCCAGGGTGTGCCCATTGTCCCTTGTCCTGTCACTGGGAACCACTGAAAAGAGTCCAGCTCCATCCTCCTTCAACTCACCCTTCAGATACTTAAAAGCATTAATAAGTTCTCCCCTAAGCTTTCTCTTCCCCAGGCTAAAGAGTCCCAGCTCTCTCAGCCTTTCCTCATAAGGGAGATGCTCCAATCCCTTAATCATCTTTGTTGCCCTATGCTAGACTATCTCCAGTAGTACCCTGTCTTTCTTGAACTGGAGAGCCCAGAACTGGATGCCGTATTCCAGTTGTGGCCTCACCTGTGCAGAGTAAAGGAAGAGAATGACCTCCCTCTACCTACTGGCCACATTTGTCCCTGTGCAGCTCAGAATTCCATTTGCCCTCTTGGCAACAAGGGCACATTGCTGGCTCGTGGATAGTTTAATATCTAACAGGACCTCTAGATCCTTCTCCTCAGAAGTGCTTTCCAGCAAGTCCACCCCTACCCAATATTGGTGCCCAGGATTCTTCCTCCCCAGGTGCAGGATCCTACACACTTGCTCTTGTTGAGCCTCATTAGGTTCTTCTCTGCCCAGCTCTCCAGCCTGTCCACGTCATGCTGGATGGCGGCACAGCCCTCTGGAGTGTCAGGCAGTTCTCCCAGTTTGGTATCATCAGTGAACTTGATGAGGATTCAGTGGGTCTACAAATAGGAGCAGATACTGGACTCCAGCCAGCTATGTACCAGGCTGTGCTGTCATAGTGCATAGCAAAGCACCCATTCTAGACACCAGGTGTGGTGAAGATGGAATTTGGACTCAAGGAAGAAATCACTGCCATGGTTCTTGCTCAACAACTGACGTCTCTATGCCTTGAACTAATGTGGTAGATCAAAATCTGACCACACCTAGGAAATGAAGCTGAAGAATGACTCCAGCACAAATGGTACATTGCTGTGACATGACTGCACGATCACCTGATTGCATAGCCCCATAGCAGGGGCTTGTCGGTGTAATGAGTAAAACAACCCCAACCTGGAGAATCTCCTCCTGTGAGGAGACAGGTGGTGTGAGACATTATAATCCTGCCCACCATGGCTTCCATCTATGTACCAGTCTATTCCTATCAGTGGGGACAACATACCATCAGCCCCCTGACTTGCTCCAGTACAAATGGGGGCTGCTGGGCCTGTCGGCAGGGTGTGTGGGTGGAGGCTCCAGGTGAGGCTGGTCAAGGCCAGTAAGGGCTCTCAGTGCACACTCAGTGCGCTATTGTTACACCCATCACAAATCATCTTGCTTTTTATTTCAGTTTTTAAGTACCAAAACTTAACTCCCTACTTAACCACCAGCTTCTGTTACCTGCATCTCTGCCACACATCTCAGCCTGCTTCCAGCCCAACAAGGCCAGCTGTCTTGGGTTTACCATGGCAACTCCCCAAAATCTTTTACCGTCTATCCCACCAGAAGCACATTTGTATTTACAAAAGCCAGGGGATGCGTGGCAGTGTCTCAGCTACTTGTCTTCCAGGGAGAAGCCTTACCCTTCAGTGCACTTTCTGATGCTCCCCAGAGGCTGACAAAATGCAATTTGACCATTTTCATGTCTTAAGGTTGCTCATCTGCTCATGTACCCACAGCATCCATCAGTGCCACTGTTCCACTTTTGTGAAACTTCGGTATTTTTCAAGTCAGGTGAGTGTTCCAGTCTGTAAGCTAACAAGGTAATTTCATTCACGTTTTTCTTCTTTAGACTTGCTCATTTTATGTGGAAAATTAAATACCCCCTGGGTCAGAAAGACAGACTGGCTCATGTGGGACACCATGGTACAAGAGCTCAGGCATTTGAGATATCAGAAAGGCTGAATTTCCTTTTCATTTTGTGACCTCTAGCTAGTCCTGTCATCTCATACTGTTCCACCCTGGGAAATGGCAACAAACCAGTAGCTCTGAAACCTTTGCCTGGAAAAGATTTTCAGAAATAAGAAGCAAATCCATGTGGCCTCAATGAATGAATGCAACTAAAGTAATTTATTATACCTGCTTCTTTGAGTACAGCAGTCTGGAAACTTGTTCCTAGCTGTCTGTATGCAAGGAGAGTCTAGAGCAAGGCTTTATGGCCTATGGGTGCTTAAAAGATTTTCCTAAGTATATTATAGTATTATTTTCCTCATTTTATTCCTTTTCTGGATGTACATAATAACACAAAGCAATAGAAGAATTGTGGGATAAACTGAAAGCTATTTTCCATAGTAAATTCTTAACCGATTAGTATACTTAATTTTATTTAGGTTTTTGTTTTGTTTTGTTTTGTTTTTATTCCCAGATCATCCTCTGCTATACTCTGTGTATAACATGCCTAGAATAAAGAGAATTTGCCAGGACTTGGGGGTGTCACATGCTCCATCTCTACAAGGCTTATTCAAAACTCCAGTGAGGATTTACAGGTTTGCATCTCTTGAAAGCCCTGTACTTACAACATTGATGGTGCAAAAGAAATTGCCTGTTTCTATTTCCCAGCTTTACTCAGCTGTTTCTCTGTCATTACTAATAATCCCATTTTGATCCTAGTCTTAAGAAATTGTTTTCATACACCTAAACTTGTGGAGTTTCATGGGTAATTTTGACCTACAGACGGTGTTTTGCTTAAAAACAAACAAGGGAGAGAAGCATTCTACTTCATTGAAAACCTGAAAACATAACCTGAGAGTGACCCAGAGACTCAGATTTCTTAGGGCAGTGAAGGCAAAGCAGAGATATGAGCTTTCTGATTATTAAGACATCACAAGATTATTTCTGAACCCTAACGTGAGGTTTTGACGCTTACGGTTTTAAATCCTGCTCATGGCACAACCGTACTATGTGCTATCCAGGTAAATCATGTTTTCTCTTGTCTGGTTTGGCTCTCTGTCTGCTCTCTGTTGTGTTACTCCTGGTTAGAGTGCACTTCCAGGTACTTCTGCATGCATTCCTTAATACAGTATGAAGAGAAGCTTGTGACAACATGGGTATATGTTGTGACATGACTAACTATATTTAAGAAGTCTTCAAAATGGAGGTGGTTAAACACAGGAATCAGAGGGACCAGACAGGTCATGGTATTTCCAGTGTGATTGGACAAGGCCCAGATCAACTTAATATAATCTTGAAGTTACTTAGGCTTTAAGCAAGGTGTGAAACAGTTGACTTTCAGAGTTCCCTTCCTCTTTTAATTATTGTACAGTTCTGCAACTCATATGCATTGCCATGGGCCTGTCCAGCTGGGGAACGTTGGCTGATATAATTCCAGATGAATCAAAGCATTGCCACAGTTTTACTTAAACAATTACACACATGGACATACTATGCTGAAATATCGATAGAATATTCAGATATTGTTGGTCAGCTTTGGAAACTATAGTATTATTGTTCAGTTTCCCTATGCACAAGAAAAGAGGGAAGAAGGAAGATTGTATGCGGCAGATATATCTATTCTCAATGAGGCATCACTGCAGGGGACTCGCAAAAGTGTTTCCCAGCTTTGCTTTTTTGAGTATGCAAAGATTGTTTATTTCTGTAGAAGATTCTAGATTTCTGGGGTGATTTTAGTATACAAGCAATATATTTTATGTTTCTGAATCATGTTGATAGCCACTCCTCTTCTCACTATTATCAGTATGACACAAATAAATGATGCTTAGCCAGAACTGGATGTCTAATAAGTCACCAAACTGGCTGGCAGCAGCTTTGGCGTCCCTGTTTCCAAGAAGTATTTTCTTCCTAGTTTTGGTTTTAATTTCCCAGATCACATCCTCCATTCAGGCTCTTTCTTCCAACAGTGAGAGGCTACATTGCCACTCTCTTCTACCCATTACCCTCTGGACATGCTATTTTAGAGTTTTTCCTCTTGGGTCCATATCCAATGCTGTGGGCACTCTTTCTCAAAAATTGTATCATATTTAAAGATTGAAAGATAATTCTTAATTTAGATCATAAAAACAATCTATATGCTCATGTTCTCTTTGATAATCAACATTTCACTTTATAGCAACATAGTAGTTGGTATTCTTCATCTTTTGTCTATATGGATTTGACTTTGATTATCCATGATTTTAAGATTCAGTGGCCCAGAGGGAAGCTTGGAGGTCTGAAATATGTAAATACGTAAAGATTGAATTTTGACCAGCAAAACCCAAACCAAAGCATTTTAGCTTGACCAAAATACAATTCCGATTTCTAGAATGTCATTCTTTGATTGGATTCAATCTGATAGAAAATGCTATCCAACTGTCTTTGGTTTCTTGAAAAGGCAATCAGTCATACACTAAAAAAAATAAAATAATCTCCTGTGGTCAGTGTATTTGCTAAACTTTTTTCACACAAATTTTTATGTATATGTAAGCATGGAAACACAACCAGATGTCACCTAGAGTCTTAAATGCTTTGCTGATAAGGAGCCCTGCTTTCCTCCTGAGCCATAAGCCTTGTTTTCCTGCATAGCTCAAAACTCAAGTACCCCTTTATAAACACAGTTCATTCCAGAGCAAACAGCAGAATGCTGATCGCTCCCTCTGAACCTGTCAGGGAGACAAGTGATCTCCATTTCAATTTAGTTCAGTTGAGATGGAGAGCTTGTAGAACAAAGTACAAACAGCAATGCATTACACAAGCTTCATACTTTGTTAGGGTCCGGAGTGGGTTTAGTTTATGATCTGGGGACAGACCGAGCAACAGGTTAACTTGCCTGTCCATCTCTGCTTGTAAAAGAGATGGAAACTTCCCGACTGGGACTATTTTTAGCTCAACTCAGTCAGGTTTTCCTACAGACTGGGCAGGGAGTTGTTTATGATCTAGGTAATGGAGAGCAGTACATAGCTTCAGTAGTCATGAGAAGCATAGGATTTAGATCAGCAAAAGTCGTATGAATGGATGTTGAAAAGTTTTTGCATTTCTAAATAATTTATAATTGTATATCTCTATATACTTACATAAAAAGGAGATTGTGCTAAGAATTTTTGTGAAGCAAGTTTAATAACAAATTTTAATAGCTTAATTGAAGGAGCCATTTGATATCCCAAGGGCTTTGTTGCAGTAAGCAGTGACTATACCTTAGGCCTATACCTTAAGAGGAAGCAGCTTTATTGAGGAGGTAGCAGATGGGAGAAGTCCCTTTTCTAAAATGTCCAGGAAGAGGTTAGATGTTTGCAGGATTACTCAGGACATGAAGAATCAAGTTGGAAGGCAAAGAACTGCACCAATTATTTTGGGATCTGTAGGAAAAAAATCAACCAGGCACAAACAGCTGTTTAAAGTGAGGTTCAATTGGTGAAAGGCTGGCTAATGTCAGAATGCTGACGCCTGGAAGGACAATGCAGACTTTATCAGCTTCAAAGGAACATACAAAGGTGAGCTGAAAATTCAAACAAACCTCAGCATTCATTAAGCCAAGGCTGAGACTTCTAATTTTGGATGCAGCTGCATCTATAATACCAGTTTTGTTATAGAGAATGAGCTGTGAGTCTCTCTTTTGCACTAGAATGTACTAGGACCAGCACCACCAACTTTTTACAGTGCAATAGCAGAACCAGAGACCTTTGCAGTAGTC